>OVBI01000484.1:0-72044 GCA_900406495.1 Sisymbrium altissimum | reverse complement strand
TATATATATATATATATATAAACGAAGATCAAATGGTTAAAGATTGTTGTTTACCCTGGTAAAATTCCTTGCCCAAAATTATCTTCTTTGTCTGCCGATCGCGATGTTTTCAGAAGTTATTTAAATTGAATAATTTCTTTCTTTATCCTAATTTAGTAATTTTTAGTGGAGGTTGAGACATCTTTAATTTGTGAGATCACTTAATAGTTAATTCCACAGCGACAATTTTTCAGAAGTTTTTAAAAATCTACATGCTATTCATCGTTGACACCTTCTCGTTTGTATATGAATTATTTTATAATTTCTCTATCCAATAATTCAGATATATTATATAAAAGATAACACATAGAGACGACACAGCCCATTATCATTCAATCGCACCGAACTACTTTTCGTTCTCGAAAACGATTTTTTTTTTCTTACAAAACCATTACGGTAGCTTGAGCTGAGGATGTTGGAGATGAAGGTTCGTCTGTGTACTATTTACCACATTTTCGTCTGAAAATTTATCATTCTAAATTCATATCAACGACGCATTATTTTTCTTTTCCTTATTATAGTTAATAAAAAACGTGTACGCGACGTACCATGATTATTATTATTAATCATGATTTATTAAAGTGATTTTAATTTAATGTTATCATGTTGTTAGATATATATAGTAACATTTACGCTAGTCCTGATATATATTACTGAAAGACACCACAAATTGAAAACCAATTTCAAAAGCAAAAAAAAAAAAAATGAATAACAATATTTGAAAATCAATACAATTTTAATCTAAAAAATCTCATGAAAATAGAAACATCGAAGAAACCATAAAATGCTGTTGTTTTCGGTGCCGATTGAAAAAAATATTTTAATAAATCGACAATTCAAGTACTGTAAGTAGACACTAAGACTTAGGTAATCAAACAAGTAAACTAATCTATATGTAATCTTATTTTTTATATCTACTTCCGCTTGTGAAACTTTAAATATCATGTGATCAATAAGATTGTGAAGTTAGTAGATGACACTTCTAGAATGAGAAGAGCCACACGTACTATACATATAGTGAAATTGAAGAGCCATCAATCACTGATGATGTTTTTATTTTTCATTTAAATACGATCATTTGTTCCATAACAGTCCAAATTTTTTTTACTGTATTAAATTTGAAGAGCCATTTCAAGGACACCGGGTACAACTTTTGAGGAAGTAATTTGCTATCGGATATTCAATTTTGAATTTCTGAAAATGTTCATTCAGAAGACAGATCTGTCGTGATTGTTGATTAATATGAGCAAATTTGTATCTTGCAATTATTGCAATAGTCTTTCTTTGCCAAAACTTTTCATTATCGATTATCACAAGTAGTTTCAAGTGTATCACAGAACTATTACAAAAAACCAACCAGAGAATCTCCTTGAAGGCATACCAGGAATTCATGTGTTTATTCATGCTTAGATTGTATTGCTTATAGTACAGAACCGAGCTTCTTACAATGATTTGGAATTCTATTAAACCAATATTATACTGATTGTAAAGATACATATATCAAATTTTCAAGATATTCATATTTTAAAAATAATTAATTGGATAATGGATTTACTAGTATATCCATGGGTGGTATCTAGACCAATTTTATATCATATTTATAGTTAACAAAAAAATATCAAATTACAAAAGATAAAATATCATTCAAAAAATTTCAAATTGGTTTTAATTTTTTTTTTGAGAAATGTATTTTAGGTTTTCTAAAAAATAATTTATTGTCAAAGATAAAAAATTATCCTAATGATATCTAAATTAATTTAACGAATCCAGACCAACCCAAATATTAAAATATTAAATTTAAAATATATAGGTATAAATTCATCAGTTTCAGATATCTTAACCACTAGAGGAATCAGACCATATCATAAAACAAATTTCAGTATTTTATTTGCGAGCTCAGACATACTGTATGCTAACTAATTGTGATTAAAATCATGTTGTGAGAACTTTTACACTCTGTCTTTTTTCGGATTGTTCAACCACCAAACCATTTTGAATCAGTTGAATACTATTTTGCATGTTATAATAATATGATCGTATTTCTTCGCTAAAAACGTGATGTTATTATTTTAAAAATGAAGTAATATGCCGCGACCTAAAACACTTTTTTTGTTTTTCTTCCTATATATAGATCACCAAAACTTTTGATCAGCGACATCACCCAAAGAAGAAAGTGACAAAGATGTTTTACTATGTGATTCTCCCTTTAGCTCTCCTTCTTATTGCTTACAAATTCATCTTCTCTAAAACGAAGCGTCTCAACCTTCCTCCCTCTCCGCCTCACTCTCTCCCCATTATCGGCCACCATCGGCTCATCAAACCGCCGGTCCACCGTCTCTTCCACCGACTCGCCAAAGCACACGGTCCAATCTTCTACCTCCGACTCGGTACCCGCCGTGCCGTCGTCATCTCTTCCTCCGCACTCGCAAGAGAATGCTTCACGGGTCATAACGACGTCGTCGTATCAAACCGCCCTCGTTTCCTAACTTCCAAATACATCGCTTACAACTACACAACCATTGCAACCACACCTTACGGTGACCACTGGCGTAACCTCCGAAAAATCTGCTCCCTCGAAATCGTCTCCTCAAAACGTCTCGCCAACTTCCTCCACATCCGCAAAGAGGAAATCCACCGCATGCTCACAAGACTCTCACGTGACGCTCTCATCAACAACGAGGTCGAGCTCGAGTCCCTCTTTTACGATCTAACGTTCAACAACATCGTGAGGATGGTTACAGGGAAGATCTACTACGGAGAAGATGCCAGTGACAAAGCAGAAGCAGATACGTTCAAGAAACTTATTGCTTATATTACCAGCACTAGCGGCGCGAGGCACCCTGGAGAATACTTACCATTCTTGAAGATATTCGGAAGGAGTTTTGAGAAGAAAGTGAAAGCTGTTGGAGAAGCCATGGATGCGATCTTGCAGCGTCTGCTTGATGAGTGCCGGGGAAACAAAGACGGCAACACAATGGTTAATCACTTGCTCTCTTTGCAACAACAAGACCCAGAGTATTACAGTGAGGTCATCATCAAAGGCCTAATGCTGGTAACGATCAAAAACACTCATATTCGTTTTTATTTTTTCCATCAGATTAACGACAACATTATTTTATACTATATTGTATAATAAATGAGCTATAATTGTCTGCGTAACAGGGCATCATGTTTGCCGCATCAGAGACATCGGCTGTGACGATAGAATGGGCGATGGCGAGTTTGTTGAATCACCCAGAGTTGTTGGAAAAATTAAAACTAGAGATTGACGAGAAAATCGGACAAGACCGTTTGATAGAGGAAACAGACATTCCAAACCTTCCTTACCTCCAAAACGTAGTGTCCGAGACACTCAGGCTATACCCAGCGGCGCCGCTTCTTGTGCCAAGATTGACGGTAGAGGACATCAAAATCGGAGGATACGACGTGCCACGTGAAACAATGGTGATGGTGAACGCGTGGAGTATTCATAGGGATCCTGAACTTTGGAGCGAACCAGAGAGGTTTAACCCAGATAGGTTTAATGGTGGAGAAGGAGAAAAGGACGATGTTCGTATGTTGATAACGTTTGGAAGTGGACGGAGAATGTGTCCCGGCGCCGGATTAGCGAACAAGATTGTGACGTTGGCGTTAGGATCATTGATTCAATGCTTTGACTGGGGAAAAGTCAATGGCAAAGAGATAGATATGACCGAAGGTCCAGAGATGGCAATGCGTAAGGTGGTGCCGTTACGAGCCATGTGTCACCTTCGACCCGTTATGAATAAGCTTCTTACCGACTCAAAGGTTTAGTTGTGCTTTCGTATTTGCTAATGTAAAAGTAACTGTTACACCTGAGTGTGTTTCTGTAACCAAGACTATCTTTGTTATGCGGAATAAATTGAAATCCTAGCCCTTCTCCCTTCTCCTCTGTTTCATTTCACATATACATATGTTTCCGTATTATTTTGTTTGATTTATGAGCTATATCATGAATAATGTTTCGTAAAAGTTGAGTTTGAGTTTGAATTTTGTTGATTTATAAGTTACAACTGATTTACAATTCTGAGTTATCTTCTTCTAAAACTGTAAAACGAAAACTTGACGCAGAAACATGAAACCTTTCATGCTGATATGTTGAATTGAGTTAATACAACTTTTTTACTTTTAAGAAATGAATTCGGTTTAATTTATTTTCGTTTGCCTAATACTAGAAGCAGAATCGTTTGTTCTTAGCTTAATTTAGCTTAATTTTATTTGATAATATTCTTTCTAAATATTAGCTTAAAATTAGACATCGAAAATATTTTTAAATGTTTTTTTGTATTTTTTATACGCTAAGTGTTTAATATCTTTTGGCTTTGCTTAATAAATTTATATTAAGCTAACATGACATATTTTCTTTATTTCAAATTGAGAGTTCAAATAAGTCTGAGTTATATACAAATTTCATCATACAAGAAATGTCTAATCATCCGGTAAAAATATATATGTATCTATATTAAGAATTTATATTTCATTTTTAAACTTTATATATTTTAATATTCTTTTGATTTGACGTGTGATCTGAAAATTATGGTTCGTGGGTCAGCCTGATACCAACGTATTCACGATGTATTAAAAACTTTTCTTATAATATAATTTATGCATGGTTTTGGCTTCTTATTTGATGCATTATTAATTTAATGATTACTGGTTTAAATTACTGGTTCCCCAGGCATTTTTTTTTTTTAGTTAGCTTGCAATATCTTGTTTTTTTTTGTTTTTATCGTCACAATATCTTGTTATTTAAACTTGAGTAATTTGAACTCTGAGGATAAGTAGATGAGTAAAAGTGCATTAAACCGAAATCAAGACTAAATTCATAATATCTATAAAAATTCAAGTTTTTTATTACTAAAGACATTTAAAAGTATTCATATATTATTGAAATCCAGAAAAATACATATATATTAACTTCTAAATGATCGTAACAGCAATATAATTATTTTTCAAATAAAGATTTCTTTACCAACCAAATAATAAAATCATGCTGAATTCATTGATTCCAACACATACTGTATGAATCATGTGACTTTATTATCTCATTTTTATATTCCAAAATAAATAAACAATGGAGAAAAGATTCAATAATGTGGTGATAAAAATTAGACAACTAATAATATTTAAATAAGTAATTGTAGAGATACACAATAATAGAAGTGAAATTATCATTTTGGAATTTTGTTCAGAATTTGCTCTATATTTATTTCAAAATTTTTTAATATGCAAAAGACTGATATAAAATCAAATAATAGAATTAATTTAGTTAAATCAAAAATGGATTTAAATATATTTTGATATTTAAATCTGTTATCCAGATCCAAATTTTATAAAGAGAAATTGCAATGCATATCATTATATAATCTTAAAATTAGATCCACCTCTTATTGTTACTGTTCATTTTCTTATCTCTCTCTTCTCTCTCTTATTTTTCTCATTTTCTAGTTAATTTATTAAAATCACTCTACTTTTTTATTTTCTTAAAGTATTACAATAAAATTTATAAAATAATATTTAGATTTAAAAATTTTAAACTTTTTAATATTTTGTGTAAATACAGATTTACATACCAAAGAATCTCTTATAACAAAAAAAATGTGAAGTAGTCATAGTTTCTTTTTCAGATGGGGGAGAATAATCATTAAATTTAAATCTATAATTACACTACTAGTAATTTATTCATTTTAGTTTTATCAAATATGGGGTTTTTCATAACTTAACATATATGTGTGTATTTTTATGTAAATTTCTAATTTATATAATTGATTCTAATCATATAAAATATATTGATTTTAGTCTAAACTTATTTTAGTTGAATTATGATTTTACTCTGCATTATATTGATGTATAATCACAGTTTTTATAATAATTTATAAAAATTTTAAAAATATTTTTATAATATATATAAAATAATTTTATATAAATAATGTGATTATTTAATTTTATACAACATTAAGATGAGAATTAAATGAGAAAAAAATATAATAAAAAAAAGTAATTAATGATAAAACTGTTGAAAATTATTTGATAATTAAAATCTAAATGATTATATGTAAGTAAGTGTACATAAATTATTATATTCTATTTTTAATAAATTAATAATATCTTTAATAAATTTATAGTCTCTTTGTAAATTTTTAATAATATTTCTTATAAATTATACATATTATCAAAATTATTTTTTAAATATGTTTTAGTTTTAATAGTGTAGATACTGTGAAAAAAAATTGTGTGGTGCTATTGAGTGTGCAAATACTCCTATATTATTTATTATTTGTGAGAAAGCTATTTACACGGTTAAGAGTTATTTAAATGTCATTTACGATAATCAAAGTGATACACATATCATAAAAAAAGAATAACTACTGTTATTCAATTAAAACTACGTGGCCAAAAGAAATGGCCATAGATATGATATGGATCGAACAAAACAATGCTCAAATAACGAATTCATAAGTCATAACTCACATATAATCATAACAAAAATGACCAATTCATCATAAGTTATGACTCATAATTAATCATAACAAAAAAATAACCAGTTCATAAGTCATAACAAAATCGTGGTATTGCTATTTCGTTAAACATCTATGCTATCTACCCCATTTGTCTTCAGAGTTTTATCATTTACCTAATTCATTTTAATATATTAAAGTGATGGTGTTATCATATCCTTAAATGTCGATTTGATCAATCAAATTTGTGCATGATCATGTGACTGTGGATTCTTTCCCAGATAAAGATATATAGATGTATAAGTTGTATTATTGTTTTGATATATAGATCTATCAGTTCTATGCTATCTACCCATTTGTCTTCAAAGTTTTATCATTTACCTAATTCACTTTAAATATAGGTATTAACGTGATGGTGTTATTATATCCTTAAATGTCGATTTAATCAATCAAATTTGTGCATGACCATGTGACTGCGGATTGTCCATGCGGATTGTTTCCCTGGTAAAGATATATAGATGTATCAGTTGTATTATTGTTTTGATAAAACAAAAATCGGAAACTTGTTTATCAATTTCTTTTTTGTCTTTCTCCTTTGTCCTCGCTATAGCGGTACTTGTTTATCAATTTAATATACTTGATTACTTATTATATTTTAAAAATATAATAACAGCTAGATCGCAGCAAGCATGTGAACTTGTGAGCTAGCTAGATAAATTTCCCATGCAAGTTTTTTAAAACAAAATATTCGAAATTTCCATCTACACAGACACACAAAAAAAACCCAATCTTTCATAACTTCATATAAACTTTTTCAAATAATCGTTCCGCTAAAATAAGGTACTAAAACCCATTACCTTGAAACTTGCACTTTGATGTTTGCAGTTATAATTTATAACAAGAAAAAAAGAACTGCACCTCGACTGAGTTTCTCGAAGCTCCGTCAAGCTTCGGTTTTAGGAAGACATGATTTGCTTTGACCCCAAAAGAAGAAAGGAACACATGATTTACGTGTGGTAATGTGGTTAGGTTAGGTAATACTCAAAAAGAGAGTACTATTATTTAAACATTTTTTAAATATAATGTAAAGAGTTCCCTAAATTATTTTAATAGATGTAAAAAAAAAGTTATTTTAATAATAAAGGCTTGACAGCTAAGCACTAGGTAATGGGGGTTAATAAAATAATGATCGTGGTAAGTACTATACATTTGTGTTTTAGGGGAAAAAAATTGAAATGGCTAGAAATTCGTTGTTAACCCTGGTAATCCTTGCTCGGCTTCCCTAAGCGATTTTTTTCTTTTTTTTAAATCCTGAAATTCTAAAAGTGCCACAAATTATAGGTTTATAAAGATATATAACCCCCCTTATTAAGCTTTGAGAACCTTTCCTAAACGTCAGTTTTATGGTATGGGATTTAAAATTCTGTTCAATGTAGATTATTATTATTATTTTTATTCTATGTAGACTACTCGAGAGTTGAGAGAAATAAGGATTTAGTCAACGCCGACGGCATTGCGCCCCAAGTGCCTAGTATAGGCTTCGGCCCGTTATCCATTAGGTCACGACCGATCTAAAAGCCTTAAATTTTAATTTTCTGCATACGGACCAATGCGAATAAATTGAAAAGCAGCGCTGGCCCATATTTATTGGGTTTGGAAAAGAGATTTAAATATGCAAATTGTTAATTGCCCTAATCCGATCAAATCAAGATTACAAAAAGCAAAAAATTGAGATTTTCGGAGATGCATATAATAAACAGACCCTATAATAAAACCATTCTTGTGCTTCTACAGTCAGCATCAAACGACTCATCAAATCGTGAAAAGATATCGCCCAGGCTCAAGTCTCGAAAAAGTATCTCCAAAGTGTTTTATTTAGTGAATAGGGAAGAGAAACGATCATAAATAAGCAAAATTGTTGGAGGGTGAAGATAAGAAGTAAATATCAGGTTACTATGTTATAAACAAAGTTTGGTCTTTCAGATCGGTTACTTTTGTTCGGATCAGATTTATCTAGAATGACAACCTATCCAGGCCAGTCTTTTGAAACTTTGAATATATCAGGGTCAACGCTGGGATGCCAGAATTGGAATACTTGTTCGAAGAACAATGGATTACATTATAGCCAACAAGGTTGTAAAAACAAATTGCGCAAAGTATTGCCCTAAAAATGGCTCGAATCCTTATATGGATATACCTTTATTTTAAAAATAACTCGATCAACTGTGTGAATGAATATGCATGTTACTAGATCCTTCAATGTACACTTGCGTAAAATGTTTTAAGTTTGATAAAGCTAAAAAAAAAAAATGTACGAAGCTTAGTTTGCCAAAACATATAAAATGGCTAGAAAATTTTATGGGAGCTAATGTTGCAATTACATATATATATTACCAATTTCTATTATTCAGATCATGAGCGTCAGTTTTTTCCTGCTATTCTTATGGGTTTTTAGAATTCCTCTTCCTCTCCATTCTGTTAGTCATCGAGTTTTAATTTTTAATTTTTATTTGAATTCAATGAACAATAATATAAAAATAGGAGAATTAATTGAATTGCTTTTTTTGGACTTGTTTGCTAGAAAACAAGTTTAATTGTTGGATACGTAATCGAAAATGACGCTATCCTTCAAGACTTGTTCCTCTTCTTCTTCTCCTTGTTCGAATCGATCAACACCAGAAACCTTCGCCGGAGACGATCCTCACTTCTTACATCACAAAAGTTACAGAGCACACACGACCACACTCTTCTTCGTTCTCGTTTCACTCTCCTTCTTCGGTCTCCTCTCTCTCTACTGTTCCCCAAACAACATTTACCGTGCTGCTCTCTTCGCCACTTCCCGCCCGACTAAATCGAGGATCGTCAGTTACGTGATCAACACTCATCAAGACTCAAGCCATCGTCAATCCATTCGCAGGATCAGAGCCGAAGCTGTTCTCTGGCCAGGATGGGAGATTCTTGTGATCGTTTCACCGGAGGAGAAGGTTATGCCGCCGCTTCCCGGTGAGAACTACACATGTTTTTACCCTAACGGAGAGATAACAACTGCGAGGTTTGCCGCTATTCTCCCTTTCACGAACCGTACGACGTTCAAATGCAATCTTCCTGGAATATACCGCCACCACCATCCCATTCCCACTCCGATCCTCGCCTCCTCGGAGTCGTTCGAAGTCTCGCCGGAGACACGGTGGCCTGATCTCCCTCTATGGAACTTCGTGGTTTTCGAAGCAATCTCCACTGAACACGACGTCGTTCTCTTAGTCAAGGGACCAAATCGTGGACTAGGATCGAACAAACCGCCGGAGTCGTTTCGGTGCGTGTTCGGCGAGGAGTCCGACTCCGCAGTTAAAACCGCCGTGACGAGCTCCGTGCAAGAGGTGTTCCGATGTCCATTCCCCAACGTAACGGTCGAATATCCAGTCAAAGTCTACCTCGAGACGGTAGCAACGGATAAGGAGGCGACGAAAGCCGTCCCGTCGGTGGCTTACTTTACCCCGAAGCGCATGTTAGCGGAGCCACGCGAGAAATCACTACTGTGCGCGACGACGATGGTGTACAATGTAGCCAAGTATCTGAGAGAGTGGGTCATGTATCACTCGACGATCGGAGTACAGAGATTCATCATATACGACAATGGTAGCGACGACGAGCTGAACGACGTCGTTGAGGTTCTTAAGAGGGAAAGATATGACGTCACCAAAGTGTTATGGATATGGCCCAAGACGCAGGAGGCTGGTTTCTCGCACGCGGCGGTGTATGGAAATGATTCGTGCGATTGGATGATGTATCTAGACGTGGATGAGTTTCTCTTCTCTCCGGTTTGGGATAACCAAACTAAACCGTCGGATCAGATGATTAGATCTCTTCTACCGTCGGACCAAAACATGATTGGACAAGTATCGTTTAAATCACTTGAATTCGGGCCGTCGAATCAGACGGAGCATCCACGTGGTGGCGTGACACAAGGGTACACGTGTCGCAGAGAAGAAGAGCAGCGGCACAAGTCGATCGTGCGGCTGAGCGCGGTGGAACATTCGCTGTACACGGCGATACACCACTTCGGTCTGAAGGGAGAGTACGAGTGGCGAGTGGCGGACACGGAGGAAGGAGTGGTGAACCATTACAAGTACCAGGCGTGGCGGGAGTTCAAGGCCAAGTTCAAGCGGCGTGTGTCGGCCTACGTTGTGGATTGGACTAGAGTTTCAAATCCTAAGTCGAGGGATCGGACTCCCGGATTGGGCTTTAGGCCCATTGAACCGGAAGGATGGGCCCAAAAATTCTGTGAAGTCATGGACATGAGGTTGAAGAGATTAACCAAGAAGTGGTTCGGATACCCAGAGAAAAACGGGTACAGAATGGCGTGGCAAAGATGAAAATTGGGTTATTTCTTGTGTTTAATAGCATAGTTGTTTGGNTTTTTTTTTTTTTTTTTTTTCTTTTTTTTGTAAACAGAACTGAAATTTTTGGGTTGGGTAAAAATACAGTGAACTACTTCACAATCTAAGTTAGTTTTTTCTTTAAAAAAAAAAAACAGGTTGTGCCATTTGAAATGGGATCATAGTTAGTTAATTTGGCAAACCCACATATTCATATATACTTAACAGTGTTTAGACTGTACAATTATATTTACAATATTAAATAAATTCCAATTTCATAGAAACAGTTGATCAAATTTCTTCATCTAACTTGTTTTTGATATGTCCTTTTATAAAATCAAAATTTATTATGCAGCATTTAAATTATTCAACACTGATTAAAAACGTCATTAGCCTGTTTAGTACATAAATCTAAAGTTTAAGCCTTTTGTAAGATGGGAAGACTATAAATCCTAGTTTTTTTTTTGGCTTCTACTATAAATTCATAGTTGAAGAAATAAAGTTTCTAATTGATGTCTATTAAAAAGAGTGGTGAGAGTCGGATTGATCACATATCATATAACCTTTTTTTGAGCAAACCATTGATTAATATTGAAGAAATTACTGGATCCTGGATGGAGAGTTTAGAAGTTGGTACAAAGCTGATTTCACAACAGAATCAGCGATCACATATCATATAAGGCTAGTCCAAGAAGCCGTATTAAAAACAGTACGTATTAAAATATTAAACATATATTAGTGTATAATACTGGTATACTTTTTTTTTGGCTTTTTGCGATAAAATATTGTAGTAGAAAAAATGGTAAGGATAATCTTTGTGTGGTTCTAAAAAGGGTAACTTGTACATTTCAATCTTCAATTATCGCCACGATTGATTTTGAATTATTTGATATCTCCACGACTTATTTGATGTGTTTGGTTAGGTGATTAGAGGTTTGAGGTTTGTACCAGTAGTCCCCTTATGTTTTCTCTTTCTAATTTGACTTGATCTCTTTTTTTTTTATTCTTCTTTCCTTTAGAGTTTTAAGAAAATGTCTCAAAGCTGTCATTTTGGTAGTGGAAAATATCAGGAGATGTCAAAATATAATTATGTACTGATCCAAATTTAATACTGATCCAAATTTGATACTGCGCACTAAAATTTTCTTGTATTTAGGTATGTTCAAAATTTTGACAAAATCGGGAAAGGGTATGTCAAAAGTTTAAATTTGAAACCTCGTCAAAACTTATTATTTTCTTAGAAAATTGTTGAATTACAAATTTAAGAAAGAATAACAAAAAATTGATTGCATTTTAGGTTTCCACTATCTTTAAATCGGTCCCAATTGGACCCGATCATTTTGTTCTTAAAAATACTTAAGACTGGTGTAATTATAAAATTAAAAGACTGATTGTCAAACTTTATAAATTAAGTAGTCCAAATCATCGTCGTGGCTGAGATATATGATTCTAAAGTTGGCCCCACTATACACATGGGAATCATGAGATGATGACACGCTGACATTTAGATGGCAATAACATCTCTTCGAAATGGTTATTACAGTACCTACTGTCAATTTCCAATTTGCATGGGTTTGAAATTATACGTAAAAGGTTTTAAAATGGTTTCTCAAACTATTAGACTAGATAAAAAAATTGTAAACTTCTAGATTAGCTCAAGGATGGAGTTTCGAAAACTTGAAATGCAGAAGATAATTTTTCTTCGTCTTAGAAAGAAGTCTACAACTTTAAAATTCTATAGTATTTCAATTATTCACTCCACTTGTGAGATTGCAACATATAAACGAAATGAAGAATAAATCAAACTAAAGAATTAAAGAAAATTTCTCTATATATATAGCAAGTTATAAACCAAACATACCCTGAGCTATAACCCTCGACTAGTAGAAAAGCAAACACTCTAAAATTAGAAAGGAAGCCGAACAAAATGTTATACTTCATCATCCTCCTCTCTCTCCTGCTCCTTTTGGCTTACAAATTCCTCTACTCCGAAACGAACCGTCATAATCTCCCACCGGGACCACCGTCACGTCCCATCGTCGGCCATCTCCATCTCATGAAACCACCGATCCACCGTCTCCTCCAACGATTTTCTAACAAATACGGTCCAATCTTCTCCCTCCGTTTTGGCTCCCGCCGCGTGGTGGTCATATCTTCCTCATCACTCGCACAAGAAGCCTTCACCGGCCAAAACGACGTCATTCTCTCTAGCCGGCCGTTCCAACTCACGGCCAAATACGTCGCCTATAACTACACAACCGTCGGAACCGTTCCTTACGGCGACCACTGGCGTAACCTCCGCCGCATCTGCTCCCTCGAAATCCTCTCCTCCAACCGTCTCACAAATTTCCTCCACATCCGTAAAGACGAAATCCGCCGTATGCTCATGCGCCTCTCACGTGACACTCACTCCGACGACGGGAGCCGTTTCACTCATGTCGAGCTCGAGCCGCTTCTTTCCGACCTTACGTTCAACAACATTGTTAGAATGGTCACAGGGAAGAGATATTACGGGGATGACGTAAACAACAAGGAAGAAGCAGAACTGTTCAAGAAGCTCGTTTATGACATCGCCGTGTACAGCGGCGCGAACCACACCGCAGATTACTTGCCGATACTGAAACTGTTCGGAAACAAGTTCGAGGAGGAAGTCAAATCTCTCGGCAAGTCCATGGATGAGATTCTACAACGTCTGCTCGATGAATGTAGAGGAGACAAAGATGGTAACACAATGGTCACTCACTTGCTCTCTTTACAACAACAAGAGCCAGAGTACTACACTGACGTCACTATCAAAGGCCTAATGATGGTATTAATCTCTATCTAATGTTGATTAATATTAAAAATTATCGATTCTAATTTTTTCACATGATTTTTGAAATTACGCGCGCAGGCTATGATGCTCGCCGGGACCGAGACATCCGCCATAAGCCTAGAGTGGGCGATGACGAATTTGCTGAAACATCCAGAAGTGTTGAAGAAGGCGAGATCGGAGATTGATGAGAAGATAGGAGAAGACCGGCTCATCGACGAACCAGACATCGCCGTCCTTCCTTACTTACAAAACGTCGTCTCCGAGACATTCCGACTGTTTCCAGTGGCGCCACTCCTAGTCCCTCGCACGCCAACGGAGGACATGAAAATCGGCGGTTACGACGTTCCGCGAGATACGATAGTGATTGTCAACGCTTGGGCTATACACAGAGATCCAGAGCTCTGGGACGATCCAGAGATGTTTGACCCGGATCGGTTTAACGGGTGCGGCAGCGAGCACTACGCTTTTAAGCTGATGCCGTTTGGAAACGGCCGGAGAGTATGTCCCGGCGCCGGACTAGGGAAGAGGATCGTGACGTTGGCGCTAGGATCGTTGATTCAATGTTTTGATTGGGAGAATGTGAAAGGCGAAGAGATTGATATGTCGGAGAGTACTGGGTTGGGTATGCACAAGATGGACCCTTTACAGGCCATGTGTAGGCCCAGGCCCATTATAGCTAAGCTTCCGATCGAGAGTTAAAAAATGTATTTTAAGCGCTGAAAAATATATATAATAATAAACTGTCTTACGTATCGTTGTAACTTTTGTTTCATCAATATAATCAGATTTTATATTTTATAAAAAAGACTGCTTTACGAACTTTATTATTTTCCCTATTTTCAATCATTATAATGTTTGCAAAAAATGACAAAATTATCTATCATTTTCATGTATTATCAGTAAACGAAAATTAATTAGCCTTTCGGTAGCGAAAATGAATTCTAATTCAATTTTTCTCTTTCCAAATTTCAATATTTTTGGAGTTTTGTTTCAGAAGAATTTTCCAAACGCTCGCAAGTTCAATTCATATGGAGGTACCACAATAAACTCTCTCTTTTTCTTATATATTGTGTTATTAGTTAGATCTCAAAATCGATAGAATGTATGATGTCGAAAGAAATAAAAAAGTTCCACACCCTCCTATTTATATTGATAGACTTTACTAATGATAAGAAACTACTAGCTAGATGTGGTTAAAACTACAACCAAATAGCTTGCCTAGTCCAAACTCTCATACTACAAGATGTGGTGAAAAGACTCATTTTTTTAGTTATCTAATCTAATACTAACTGTTGATGTATGAGTTGTATGTATTCTTGTTTCCTTGGGTTACTTTGAATTTTTTGTTCTTATACGGTTGATGTATGAGTCGTACTACCGCTTTCCTGACTTCTGATTTTGATAAAATAAAATCGTATCTTTTTTTTCACTAATAAAAATCGTACTTAGTTATCAATTTTGTTAACAAAAATCGTAAAATAAAACCGCCGTGACGAGCTCCGTGCAAGAGGTTTTCCGATGTCCATTCCCCAACGTAACGGTCGAATATCCAGTCAAAGTCTACCTCGAGACGGTGGCAACAGATAAAGAAGCGACGAAAGCCGTCCCGTCGGTGGCGTACTTTACCCCGAAGCGCATGTGAGCGTGGCTCCGGATTATCACTATTAAAGAGAGTGGTAAGAGTCGGATTGATCACATATCATATAACCTTTTTTTTAGCAAACCATTAATTAATATTGAAGAAATTTACTCGATCCCGGAGGGAAAGTTTAGAAGTTGGTACAAAGCTGACTTCGCAACAAAATCAGCGATCGCATATTATATAACCATTCATTAGGGATAGTTGAAGAAGTGGTATTAAAAACAGTACGTATTAAAAAATAAAACAAGTGTATAATATTGGTACACTTTTTTTTCTTTGACTTTTTGCGATAAAATATTATAGTATAAAAAATGGTAAGGATTCCTAATCTTTGTGTGGTTCTAAAAAGGGTAACTTGTACATTTCAATTTTCAATTTTCAATTATTGCCACGATTGATTATTATTTGATTTCTCCACCACGTTTTTCGATCTCTCCACGATATCTTTCTAATTTGACTCAATCTTTTCTTCTTCTTATTCTTCTTTCCTTTGGAGTTTTGAGAAAATGTCTCAAAGCTGTCCTTTTGGTAGTGGAAAATATCAAGAGATGTCCAAATATAATTATGTACTGATCCAAATTTGATACTGCGTACTAAAATTTTCTTGTGTTTAGGTATGTTCAAAATTTTGACAAAAACGGAAAAGGGTATGTCAAAAGTTTTAATTTGAAACCTCGTCAAGACATTACTTTTCTAGAATTAATTGTTGAATTACAAATTTAAGAAAGAAACAAAAAAATTGATTGCAGTTTAGGTTTCCACTATCTTTAAACCGATCCCAATTGGACCCACTCATTTTGCTCTTAAAAATACATAAGACTGGTGTAATTATAATTTATTGGGAAATTTGAAAATATGAGATAAATTATCTTTTTAAATGTCCGTTTTATGTAATTTTTGATAAATTTTATCTTTTTATTTTTATTTATATTTTTAAAAAGCTATAAAAAACCAAATACGAAAAATTAAAAAATATATAAAAACATAATAATTTATTATCATCTATATTTTGGAAAGAAAGTATTTTCTAAATATATTTTGGAAATTATCTATAACATGTATTCTAAAATATATTGAGGATATAATTTATATTCTGATATTTTTTTGAGGACACTCGTCTCAGCTTCAATAGTTTCATATGTCTCTCTGTAAACAAATTAATGAGAGTTCTTGTTTATTTGTTTCAACTGGTGATCCGGAAAACTAATTCAAAAAAGTCAGAAAACTAACTAAAACTTTCTCTAGGATTTTACTGATACTGAGAAACAGAGTAAATATATCAACCAAAATAGCGATCTAATAGAAGTGTAGAACTAATCCAAATGACTGAATCTTTCTCTAGCATTTCTATATATATATTTTTTTTATTATCAGAAAGTTCATATAGATATTGTTTGTCAAAAGAGGTTTTGCAGTCATTATTCTTACTTTAGTATAAATAAAGAGACGATAATGTGTTTGTTTGTTATTCATGCTTTATATTGACAATTTAAGCAGAAAGTCTTTTGTACTTTGTTGAGGTGGTGACTATGTGCTAGAGTTTACAATCTCTGGTGATAACATTCAGTTTTTGTAAGATTGAGTGGTAAAATAAATAGGAAGGTCACTGCTGAGTTTTAAGTCGCTACTGTTTGTTTATAAACTAGTCAATTAGTTCAAATTTCTTATTGAAGCAAATTTTCTTATTGAAGATGTGAGATCATTACCAGAAAATTGGGAAACGTTTGCAAACGGATCTATCCAAACAAATTACCAAATATAACCATAAGAAATATACAATTCAAATTTTATTTAAAAACATATTACAGTTTACTAGAATTAAATGATTTTTGGAATTAAAACTACAAAAATATAAAGCTGAACCAGAATAATAAAAGTCAAACTTTACCATAAAGATACAAACCAAAGCTTAAAACATGCTTGAATTGGATCAATTTTCTCTCATATGAGAATACTAATCGAGATCAAACCGGACTCTTCTCATTAACAGAGTCGATAAAGGTGATTAACTACTCATGAGAAGACTATAAACTCATCAAACTCTTCATCGAATATCAAACCTTCGAAAATTGACTCAAAATCATCTCTTCCCAATTTCCTGTTCCAGGTAATAAAGCGTAGTCGATGTTGCAGGTTTGTGTTGCAGGTTTGTCCAAAAATCGACACAACCTGATGATCCTCTTCCTCAGTGTTGTTGTCAACAAACCTTTTTACAGGTAATAAATCGTTGTCTTTGATGCAAGTTTTTTCCTGAAATAGAGACAATATGATCCTCTTCTTCAGCTTTATTGATAACAACAAACTCGTTGTGATCTTCAGGTATATTATCATCAGAATCATTGAGGAACTGATCAAGATCCGTATCGCTCCATTCATCCAAGTCTCCAGTAGATGAATCGTTGTTGTTGCTGCAGGTTTTTCTGAAATAGAGACAATATGATCCTTTTCTTTAGCTTTGTTGACAACAACAAACTCGTTGAGGTTTTCAGGTAAATCACCATCAACACCATTAAGGATTTGACCAAGATCCGTATCACTCCATTCATCCAAGTCTCCATTAGATGAATCTTTGTTGTCGCTGTAGGTTTTTTCAGAAATAGACACAACCTGATCCTCTTCTTCAGTTTTGTTGTCAATATTTTCAGGTAAATTATCATCAAAACAATTGAGGAGTTGATCAAAATTCACATCGCTCCACTCATTAAACTTTTTAGTAGATGAATCGTTGTTGTTGCATAAACTGTCAGAAATTTATAGGATATGAACGTGATTTGCAACGTCGCTGTAATTTACTAGAGTTTCATCAGTTCTGTGGTGGCCTAAAACAACATCACTCTTAATCTTTTTCTTCTTCTTCTTATTATTACTATCCATGAAAGCTTTGATAATAAAGACTCGAGAGATAAACTGAAACACATGATCACACCGAATCAATAATCTACTTGAAATCAATTGAACCCTAATTAAACGGCAAATGCAATTCAATCGAATAAGTGAAGAAGAAGAAGGAGAAGAAGAAGGAGACCAAGAGAGGAAACAGACGAGATGAGACGAACGAAGAAATAAAAAAGGGAAGAACAAAACAAACGAAAAGAAAATAAAGATATTCACTGGAGAAGAGAATTGTAGAATCAGCGATTCTCACCAGAGAGGGAAGAGTTAATAGCAGAGATAATGATGGTTTTGCAATATATTTGAGAGAAGTAGAAGATTTGATAGTTTTGGGTTTTATTAATTAATAATCTTTTTTATTTATTTTTTATGTTTTTAAAAATCAATATTAAATCAAAGAAAATTAATATTACAAAATAAGATATCCACAGTTGGAGAGTCAAAATCGATTATCATTAATCAAATTATAATCTCCCAATTTAGATTTAATAAATTCTAGTGGGACAATTAAAAAAAAAAAATATACTGTATCTCATATTTTCAAATTTCTCTAAATTAAAAGACTGATTGTCAAACTTTTTAAATGAAGTAGCCCAAATCATCGTCGTGGCTGAGATACATGATTCCAAAATTGGCCCCACTATACACACATAAGATGATGCACGTTGACATTTAGATGGCAATAACATCTCTTCGAAATGGTTATTACAGTACCTACTGCCAATTTCCAATTTTCATGGGTTTGAATTTATACGTAAAAAGTTTTAAAATGGTTTCTCAAACTATTAGACTAGATGAACCAAATTTTAAACTTTTAGATTAGCTCAAGGATGGAGTTTCGAAAACTTGAAATGCAGAAGATAAGTTTTCTTCGTATTAGAAAGAAGGCTATAACTTTAAAATTCTATAGTATTTCAATCATTCACCCCACTTGTGACAGCGACAACATAGAAACGAAATGAAGAATAAAGCAAATTAATGATAAAAGAAAATTTCTCTCTATATATGACAAGTTAGACCACCTCCAATGAGGGGTTTAACCCAAATCTCTAATCTATTAAATAAATACAAATAAATAAAAAGGAGGAAAGAGATATTAGAAACAACTCTAAAAGTCTCTCCATTAGAACCTTTCTCTAATGAATCTCTACAGATGTTAGACCACCTCCAACGGAGGTTATAAGCCAGGAGTTCTTACTGAAAAAGATAAAAAAATAATTCAAAAAAGAATAAAAGCTTCGGAACCGGTTCTGTAAGAAGAGGGTTTAGAGCAGTTAGGAACCCCTAACGTGTCATTCTTTAAGTGGTTAAACTTTTGAGACAAAGGAAAACAAAGCTCTCTCATCTCTTTCTCTCGTAGGAATCTCTCTCTCGTCGGACTCGTCTGCAGGGCGCTGTCGCCAATGATGGAGGGCGTAGCAACGGCCATGTTTATGTCGTCATGGTCTTCTTCCTCTGTCCTATTCTTCCTCCTCCTCACTGAATTGTTTAGCCAATTTCGAGTTTTGGATTGTTTAGTTAATTTAATCAGTTTGTTTTTGTTCTCTGTGCTCTCGAACTTGAATGGTGCTTGGGATGCAATTTGATTAACAAAGTCTGTGCTTGGAACTCACTTTGATGCTGCTCCGTTTTAAAACTCTGATCTTGTTGCAGCTCAAATTAACTGTGATTAACAAAGTTATAATTTTTAAGAACCTCAAAGATGTTCTACCATTGGAGCTATCCGATTTCAATTAATTTTTAGAGGTTCTCAACTCAAAATTTTTTAAAATTTACAATTAAAATAATCCTAACAACTAAAGAGAAGTTTTCACTATTGGAGATGCTCTTAACATATAATAGGTTCAAATTTTTAAAAATAAAAGAAAATATAATTACATTAAAATCTGTATTAAAATATCAATATAAAAAATTTTGGAACCCTATTATAACACAACTACCATTGGAGGTGCTCTTATAAACCAAACATACCATGAGCTTTAATCCTTGACTAGTAGAACAGCTAGCAAACACTCTAAAATTAGAAAGGAAGCCGAACAAAATGTTATACTTCATCCTCCTCCTCCCTCTTCTACTCCTTTTGGCTTACAAATTCCTCTTATCTGAAACGAACCGTCATAATCTCCCACCGGGACCACCGTCACGTCCTGTCGTCGGCCATCTCCATCTCATGAAACCACCGATCCACCGTCTCCTCCAACGGTTTTCTAACAAATACGGTCCAATCTTCTCCCTCCGTTTTGGCTCCCGCCGCGTTGTGGTCATATCTTCCTCATCACTCGCACAAGAAGCCTTCACCGGCCAAAACGACGTCATTCTCTCTAGCCGGCCGTTCCAACTCACGGCCAAATACGTCGCCTATAACTACACAACCGTCGGAACCGTTCCTTACGGCGACCACTGGCGTAACCTCCGCCGCATCTGCTCCCTCGAAATCCTCTCCTCCAACCGTCTCACAAATTTCCTCCACATCCGTAAAGACGAAATCCGCCGTATGCTCATGCGCCTCTCACGTGACACGACTCACTCCCACGACGGGAGCCGTTTCACTCATGTCGAGCTCGAGCCGCTTTTTTCCGACCTTACGTTCAACAACATTGTTAGAATGGTCACAGGGAAGAGATATTACGGGGATGACGTAAACAACAAGGAAGAAGCAGAACTGTTCAAGAAGCTCGTTCATGACATCGCCATGTACAGCGGCGCGAATAACACGGCAGATTACTTGCCGATACTGAAATTATTCGGAAACAAGTTCGAGGAGAAAGTCAAAGCTCTCGGCAAGTCCATGGATGAGATTCTTCAACGTTTGCTCGATGAATGTAGAGGAGACAAAGATGGTAACACAATGGTCACTCACTTGCTCTCTTTACAACAACAAGAGCCAGAGTACTACACTGACGTCACTATCAAAGGCCTAATGATGGTATTAATCTCTATCTAATTAATGTTGATTAATATTCAAAATCTTCGATTTTAATTTCTTCACATGATTTTTGAAATTACGCGCGCAGGCTATGATGATCGCCGGGACCGAGACCTCCGCCGTAAGCCTAGAGTGGGCGATGACGAATATGCTGAAATATCCAGAAGTGTTGAAGAAGGCGAGGTCGGAGATTGATGAGAAGATCGGAGAAGACCGGCTCATCGACGAACCAGACATCGCCGTCCTTCCTTACTTACAAAACGTCGTCTCCGAGACATTCCGACTGTTTCCTGTGGCGCCACTCCTAGTTCCTCGCACGCCAACGGAGGACATGAAAATCGGTGGTTACGACGTTCCGCGAGATACGATAGTGATTGTCAACGCTTGGGCTATACACAGAGATCCAGAGCTCTGGAACGATCCAGAGATGTTTGAACCGGATCGGTTTAACGGGTGCAGCAGCGAGCAATACGCTTTTAAGCTGATGCCGTTTGGAAACGGCCGGAGAATATGTCCCGGCGCCGGACTAGGGAAGAGGATCATGACGTTGGCGCTAGGATCGTTGATTCAATGTTTTGATTGGGAGACTGTGAAAGGCGAAGAGATTGATATGTCGGAGAGTGCTGGGTTGGGTATGCAGAAGATGGACCCTTTACAGGCCATGTGTAGGCCCAGGCCCATCATGGCTAAGCTTCCGATCGAGAGTTAAAAAATGTATTTTAAGCGCTGAAAAATATATAATAATAAACTGTTTTTACGTATCGTTGTAACTTTTGTTTCATCAATATAATCAGTTTTTATTTTATAAAAAAGACTGTTTTACGAACTTGATTATTTTCCCTATTTTCAGTCATTATAATGTTCGCAAAAACGACAAAATTATCTATCGTTTTCATGTATTATCAGTAAGTACCGTCTTTAGAACGTCATTATGAAGGATGCATGGGAACAAAGGTTCTGTGAACTGAAAGCCATGGGTTTAACAGGTCAAAAGAAGTTAAACACAATATGCATGGTTGATTCTTAGACGCGTAGCTTTTCTCGTCTCCACCACATCTTTTGTATCTATATGCCCTCAACTCAAAGATGGGGTCCCGAAGGCTTTTTAAAGTCATACGTTTTTAACGTTGAAAAGGTTAATGTTATAACAACCATACAATATATGCTTTCACCTCTAGCCTCTACCACATCTTTTGTGTCAATCCCTTCAAGGATGGATGGCCCAGCGGTTATGTAACTTATGTGATGTCAAGTCACGGATTCAAGGCTGGAAAAAAGTTCAGTCGATTGAAAACTAGTATATTTTTCTCATCATTGCTCATAATTTGGGGGAAAAAAAAAGGTTACATAACGAAACGAAAATTAGTCTTTCCGTAACGAAAATGAATTATTTGTTACTATTTCAATTTTTTTTATTTTATTTTAAATTTCAATTTTTTTGGAGTTCTGTTTCACAAGAATTTCCAAACGTTCGCAAGTTCAATTCATGTGGAGGTACCACAATAAACTCTCTCTTTTTCTTATTGTGTTGTTACTTGGATCTGAAATTGATAGAATGTATGATGTGGAAAGTAACGATGGCTTCGTTTTTATATCACTAGCGATAGTTATGGACGATTAAAAATTACACTTCCTTTTCTTCATTTTTAGTCGTTGTAATTTTTTATAATATCGATAGCGGTGATTTAATTATATTTCTTTTATCGCTTATGATTGCTGAATTTTTTAGCAATCGATTTACTGATCACAGTCACCGCAGCGACAACAAAAACAGCTTACTCCATTATTGAATTGAATTAGTGCTCGATTTGGTGTAGCGAAAGTTTAATTTCTGATCGGTTCACGTTACTGGCAGCGATCGAAGGAACAGGGCTGATATATACTGATATAGTGTAATAACGATACGAAACTACTAGATGTGGTTAAAACTACAGCCAAATAAAATTAGCTTCCCTAGTCCAAACTAGATGTGGTGAAAAGACTCATCTTTTTAGTTATCTAATCTAATAGTAACGGTTGATGTATCAGTTGTATGTATTCTTGTTTCTTTGGCTTACTTCTGAAATTTTTATTCTTATATAAATAAAATTGTAAGTTTGTATATCAATTTCTAAAACACCTCGCAGCAAGCATGTGAGTACCGTTTTCGAATGAATAATATATTGATGTAAGTATATATGTAACGAGTTGTACTACCGATTTCCTGACTTCTGATTTTGATAAAATAAAATCGTACCTCTTTTTGTCACTAATAAAAATCGTGCTTAGTTATCAATTTTGTTAACAACATCGCAGCTTCGACTTCGATATCAATTGTTTGATAAATTATTCGAAACTTCCATCTTTGGCGCGTTATGACTTGTGGCTCCACGCCTCCTCCGTCTTTTAATAAGTTTGTTTGGCACGTTTTGAACTGTGAGAAAAGAAAGAAAGAAATAACTACACTTGAATTGATTAGTTGCGTTGCGTCATATTATAAACTATATTGCATTTACTTTATCCAAAATTGAGTTTTTAAAGACTTGCATTTAGTCAAGTGAACAAAAGTTAACATTCGCAGTCTTCTTCACCAAAGCTTGTTTTCATTTTCCTGCAAAGAGTTGAAAAATGGTTTCAGTGGCTCCTGTTGACATAAAAATAAAATCAGTTTCATTGAATATAACAATCAAATCTCCACATGGCCGACTAAAATTTGCAATACAACGGCAGTAAACAAAAATTACGACATTACCGAAGTAAATCAGCGTTTCCAACTTGCATGGGTTGATTTGATTGGGTTCGAATTCCCATGTGAAAGGTTAAAAACTGTTAATTAGCTCAGCTTAGCTTAACGATGTGGAGTTCTGAATAGATGAACAAAGGGTAATTTAAAAATATATATATTTCTTTTCAGAATATGCATGTGCACAACAGTTACATTTATTAATGTTGGCACGTATAACTATTACATTGATATCATCGAGACATACATGCCTGATTCAGTTATTATATTACATGTATATAACAAAGAAAACAAAACAAATAAAATACTTTGATTGAGCAAAATTTCTATATATATGTAAAAAAAGTTAAAACCAAAAAATCCATCAGCCAATTTCTCCATAACCAGAAGCACAAACACACTCTGAAATTAGAAAATAGAAAAAGGACAAAATGTCTTACTCCTTTCATCCTTTCTCCCTCTCCTATTCCTTCTGAGTGTGTGTGGCCACTAAAGAAAGCGAGTCAGGGGACTCATGGGTCTTGCTCGAATCATGATCACACGAAGTACTTACTGACTCATGATTAATTGATTAACTTCTTACTATTCTAATTTATCTTCTTTATTAACCATCGAATACTCGTGTCATATTTTGTTTTCTGATTATCTATTTTCTACTTGGGTCATAAGTCATATTTTAACCGGCGTTCATATTGTTTAATCCTAAAACCTGCTGAATACTTTTTTTTACTTTATGTTAATTGTTAACGATCGTTTAACTTTTAACACCATTGTGCATTTTTTTCCTCCCCAAAACTCGATAGTGCATTTTTTTCTCAACAGAAAAAAAAATCCTTGGTGCAATCAGTGAACTTAAATTATTAGTACAGTATGACACTGACAGCAAACAAACGTATTGAAAGGACAGGAAACAAAAAAAATACGAATACTTTCTAATTTTGATTGACTCAAATTTCTCTATATATGTTAATACAAACCAAACAAAGTAACAAACCATAAGCTCTCCACAATCAGGAAAAACAAACACACCCTCAAACTAGAAAAAAAAGAAAGAAAGCAGAAAGAGAACAAACATGTTCTACTTCATCATTCTCCCTCTCCTACTCCTCTTCTTGGCTTATAGATTCCTCTTCTATAAGACGGAGCGTTTTAACCTCCCACCTGGACCACCGTCACGTCCCGTCGTCGGCCATCTCCACCTCATGAAACCACCAATCCACCGTCTCCTCCAACGATACTCCGACAAATACGGACCAATCTTCTCCCTACGTTTCGGCTCCCGCCGCGTCGTGGTGATTACCTCACCTTCACTCGCACAAGAATCCTTCACCGGCCAAAACGACGTCATCCTCTCAAGCCGGCCGCTCCAACTCACGGCCAAATACGTCGCCTACAACCACACAACCGTCGGAACCGCTCCTTACGGCGACCACTGGCGTAACCTCCGCCGCATCTGCTCCAACGAAATCCTCTCCTCCAACCGTATCACCAACTTCCTCCACATCCGTAAAGACGAAATCCGCCGCATGCTCACGCGCCTCTCACGTGACACGACTCACTCCGACGACGGAAGCCGTTTCACTCACGTCGAGCTCGAGCCGCTTCTCTCAGACCTAACGTTCAACAACATCGTAAGAATGGTCACAGGAAAGACGTATTACGGAGATGACGTAAACAACAAGGAAGAAGCAGGGCTGTTCAAAAAGCTCGTTTACGACATCGCCGTGTACAGCGGCGCGAACCACACCGCAGATTACTTGCCGGTGCTGAAACTGTTCGGAAACAAGTTCGAGAAAGAAGTCAAAGCTCTCGGCAAGTCCATGGATGAGATTCTACAACGTTTGCTCGATGAATGTAGAAGAGACAAAGATGGTAACACAATGGTCAATCATTTGCTCTCTTTGCAACAACAAGAGCCAGAGTATTACACTGACGTCACTATCAAAGGCCTAATGATGGTAAAAAAAAACAATTATCTCGATTTAATATAATTTGAGATATTATTAATTTAATTAATATAATTATGATAATTTTCAACGGTTTTGAAATTACGCGCGCAGTCAATGATGCTCGCGGGAACAGAAACCTCCGCCGTAACTTTAGAATGGGCGATGACGAACTTGCTGAAACATCCAGAAGTGTTGGATAAAGCGAGGTCGGAGATCGATGAGAAGATCGGAGAAGACCGTCTCATCGACGAGCCAGACATCGCCGTCCTTCCTTACTTACAAAACGTCGTCTCCGAGACGTTCCGGTTATTCCCCGTGGCGCCGTTTCTAATCCCTCGTAGACCGACGGAAGACATGAAAATCGGAGGTTACGACGTACCGCGTGACACGACGGTGTTGGTTAACGCTTGGGCTATACAGAGAGATCCTGAGTTTTGGGACGAACCAGAGAGGTTTAATCCGGATAGGTTTAACAACGGATGTGGCAGCGAGTACTATGCTTACAAGCTGATGCCGTTTGGAAACGGCCGGAGGATATGTCCCGGCGCAGGACCAGGGAGGAGGATCGTGACGTTGGCGCTAGGATCGTTGATTCAGTGTTTTGATTGGGAGACTGTGAAAGGCGAAGAGATTGATATGTCGGAGAGTGCTGGGTTGGGTATGCGTAAGATGGATCCTTTACGAGCTATGTGTAGGCCCAGGCCCATTATGGCTAAACTTTTAATCTAGAGGCTCATTATGGGTAAGCTTCTAGTCTAGTTCAAATGAAATGAAATATTGGAAGGGATTATTATTATTATTTTTTTTCAGTCCTATATTTGTGATTGATTTATGTACTGCTTTGTTTAAAATTCGGAAATTTTAAGTTATTGATCATAATGTTTGACACAGTCTATTAAAGCGATGGAATTTTACGTTAATTATATCTTTTACTTTGTTAATTTTGTATTACTTGATGATCGATAATGAATCGATTAAAAGTGCTTTCAAAAAAAAAAAAAAAGTGCTTTGTGTATGTTTTTTTATTTCAGCAAAAGACATATGTCCCCTTGACCCAGTGACCCAGTCCACCCATTATGTTCATTGGGAGTGAGCTATTTACGATTTCAAAAGAAAATTTCCATAAATATGAGATAAAAGAATAAAACCCATGTAATGATTAAATTTAAAATCATAAGAACAGATATAATATATAAATGTTTTCAATCAAAAGTTTTTATTATATAATTTTATGCATATTAACAAAAGATCTAGACATTTTAGTATAAACGAATACATAGTATAAATTTTATAAAACTCACAATAAATTTTTATTTTAATGATCAAATCTCCAAGTTATTCTCTAAAGGCCAACCAGAAACATCAAAGAGTTTACTTTCAACTTCCAAATGTTCCTAAAATAAAAATAAAATTAGCAATCAATAGATAATCAATTCCAATATCATAGTAACAACGTATAATTAATTTTCACTCTTTCTCTTTCTTTCTTTTTGTGTGTGTGTGCAGCTTCTTTATTTTCCTTGTTTAATATAAATTTTAATAAGTTAAGATTTAAATTTTAACACTAGAAATTCATTTTAGTTATATATATATATATATGATAATCATGTCAAAATGTATATTTTGTATGTGAATAATATAGCATTACAACAATGTATTTTAAATCTAATTTCTAAGAAAATAATTTTTTTTTAAATATACCTTCCGAGAACGAACTTGAGCCAATGTCGCCTCAAGTAAATTTTCTTGATAATCAATTTCATCTATCGATTCCCACTGATTTGGATTTTTCAAAAAATATCTAAAATTTAAACAAAAATTAAAAGACTCAGCATAAATGATACACAAAATATACCTATATAAAATGATAAATAATATTTTTACCCCAATTGTTGTTTCACATAAACCAGTCTTTCATTGCATTCTTTAATTTCATCTTCAATATCCTATTTTTAAAAGTTAAACGCATAAATATATTTCTAATGGAAATATTTTTAATAATTTAAAATATATTGCTAAAGTAATGAAAAATTTGTTGCTAAAAATAATTGAATTTTTTTTTCTATCCACATGCCTTTACTCGAGTTTGATATAACTGGTCCTCAAATTTTTCACTGCAAATTCTAAAAAAAAGAACTAAATTATTATAGACTTATACATCATAAAATATTACAAATATACAAAGCAACCAATACTATAATCAATGAAAATTTGTAAATTAAATAACCTTAAATTTGATTCACTATACCTTGATTCCAGTTGCATCTCCTCGATCCACCGTCGTATGAACTAAATTACTCATACAAATCGAAAGAAGAAAAGATAAAATTACAAAATTACATCAAAAAAATATCATCCAATATTATTATGAGAATAAATGGGTTGATTATTATAAGATTATTATAAGAATATTATAAGATTATTATAAGAATATTATAAGATTATTATAAGAATATTATAAGAATATTATAAGTTTATTATAAGAATATTACCACTTCATCTTTGAGGCTGTATAGTGTATATGATTGAGAAATCGAGTCATTCATATCAGGAGTCATTCATATCAGGAGTCATGCATATGTGTAAAATAAAATATTAAATAACATAATAAATACTAATTTAGGTTTTAAAATGTTTGATTAACACAATAAATTTACCTTCCGCGTTTATAACAAGGCATTTCGACATACTTGCGTATGGTCTCTTCGATCCTATTATCATAAATATTTATAAAAAATAGATAAGTATTATAGTTTTTTTAAAAAAAAATCTTGTTTATTGAACTAAAATAAATAATAAAAACACAGATAAATAGTTTGACAAGAAATATCATTAAAATACCTTGTTTTGGTATCAAAAAGAAAAAGTTTACCAGAAGGAGATAAAAAAACAAGAGCAATTTGAACATCACAGAAAATGTAGAGTTCATAAGCTTTTTTTAATAACCCATTTTTTCTTTTGGCAAATGCAATATTTCTTAGTTTTTTAACCTCTATTCTTTTCATCGGTATTTTCACTCTTCCCATTTTTTTTGGAACTGTCCTTATTTTACAATGTTTATTCTCACTTAGTTTTTAAACTCAACATATATATATGCACTTCCATATTGCATGTATAAGTTACTTATATAATTATGGTAAATTTTATGTCTAAAATTGTAGATATTTTATTAACTTTTTGTAATAAATTAAATTGTATTTAATGTATCAATTATATTAAAATTATTATAATATGTATTTTCTTTTGTAGGATTTGATCTCACATTTCCTATATGAGAGATAAAACGGGTCAGAAAGTCATGAATTAAACAAAATTTTATATAGGATCTACTTTATATTATTAATTATTTGTTTAGTATAATAAATTTTCTAATTGATATAAAAGTAAATATACAACAGATTTTTAATAGTTACCATTCATATACTGATTTTAACATATCCACAATCCAAACCACACAGCTACAATCAACACATGCACAATTTAATTGTACAACAATAAAATGATCAAATCCATAGTTGCATTTGAACCAATCACCCTGTATTACTAATGACATGTGGTGAATAAGAAATTGATTAAGAAAATAAATATTATAGTAACTTAAAATTTAATTTATAAAATTTATTTCAAATTTAATTTATAAATTTAATTTAAAATTTAAAATATAATTTACTGGAAAAATCTACAAGTTTAGACATGTTAAGCCTTTTTATAACTATATTGGCTAACTTTACATTTGTATGATTATTATGTAAATTTGATTTAATCATAATTTAATTTGCAAAAAAAAAAAAGTTCTATCACTAAACGTTTTGTCTGATATCTAAATTTTATCAGAAAGATGATTGGAAGAGTAGAAAGATCTTTAGACTACGTACAACTGAAAGATCAATACAACAACAAAAGATTTTTAGGCCAGGGATCGATTCCCTTCAAGTGCGAAGTTGCTAAACATTTCCCCATTTGGCCACACGGATATGGGTCCATGCTTTAGGGCCCATTTGCAAACCCGGAGAGAGGGTCTATCCATGGGCTGCACCTCCCCTGGGGATTAGTTGGGCTTCGGTCCAGATACCCTCCNAAAAAAAAAAAAAAAAAAAAAAAAAAAAAAAAAAAAAAAAAAACAAAACAACAAAAGATTTTTCACATTTCTACATCTTATCTTTTAGTTTTAATAGAGGGAGATTTCTTGTCTTAAATGTGCCATGTTTAGCTTAAGTAGAAATGGAATATTCTGACACATTCCAGCATAATATTAGGAAAAATCTCTCCATAAAAAAAAAAGATTACAAAATTGTACAAATGTACGATAATACAAAGACTATCATCATCAAAACATAATTAAAAAAAAAAAAAAAAAAACAAATCCAAAGAAAAAGTCAAAGACATAAGAGTGAAGTAGACCCCACTTGTGATTTTTCGGAGGATAAAGCGCAGAAAAAAAAAAGTGTCTCTCGTCCATAAGAAAAAACACCTTCCCACCACCATTGATCTATGGGATCTCCGTCCTTTCTCCGTCGTCTCACCCACCTCGGATTCTGATTTACTTCCTTACTGCTTCTGATTCGGTAACCCTACCAAAGCTACTCTAATTGGTAAAGTTTAGGGCTTTCGACTCTGTTTATGTTTTGCATCTGGAAAATTTGTGTTTGGTCTTAAAGCTTCGAACTTTCGTTAGGGTTTCGTGTAAATTTGTGTTCTTTGTTACCAATTTGGGCATAATATTATCTGAAATTGATGATTTTTGGATTTTGTAGGGTTTACCTGAGAAGAAATCAAAAAAGGGAATTTTTTGTTTTTGTATGAATGATGAAGGAATCGAAGGTAGAGATGAGTGATGATTCATCAATCAAGAAGGAGGTTGGGGAGTTACCTCGAGATGTTGAAGAGAAGTCTATGCAGTGTACTAGTAACTTTGAGGATCATAGTTTCTATAACGTGGAGGATCACTCTAGTGGTGAACATGATGATGATGATGAGATTGAGGACGAAGACGAGGAGGTTGATATTTTGGATTGTTCTGGAGTTAATGAGAAGAGTGAGATTGAAGTCTCGGAATGCAATGATGGCACTGATGTGTACTCGAGCTCGTTTAGTGGTACTGTTTCTGAACATGAGAGTGAGAAGACAGCTTTTAATGATCAAGAGGCTGATTCCGGGATGTGTACTGATCCTTCTCTACCATTCTGGATGAGGTAATTAAGCTCAACTTCTCGCACTTGGGAATGAGTCTTTTTGTCTTAATGGATGTCCTCTTTATTTGTAGAGTTGATTTGGTAGCTTGTTTACGTCATTTCCATATTTGTGTGCTTGTTTCTGAAAGGACTGAGACTTATGACTTACTTTACTACTATGTGGTTGTGTCTCTGATGTTTCTCCTTTTAAGGAAGTTAAGAAAATATCTGCCCTGGTGTTGTGAACGGTATGCAATTTATTTAATTTTATTCCTTTTTGTGGCAGAAAGAAGAAGCTGACTGATCATTGGAGGAAGTTTATACAGCCTATAACTTGGCGGTGTAAATGGGTTGAACTCAAAATCAGAGAGATTCAGAACCAAGCACGGATGTACGACAAAGAACTCCAAGAATCTTGCCAGGCCAAGCAGTTGGAGTATGAAAATCTCAAGTCAGAAGAACTTGGAATAAAGGGATCATCTCCTCTTCCATGTCAAACTCAGAAAACACGACTCAAGAAGAGGAAAATGAGAAAGCGAGTTGAAGATGCGTCAGATGTTCCTTCCTATGCTTCTAATCATAATCTCTTCTCTTATCACGGTATGGTACAAGTTTTTGGGATCTTGTTTCTCTGGTCTTGTTTAATGTTTATCTAATAATTCCTTCTTGTTTCACGGTTTCTGATCTTTTTTTTGTAGAATATCGGAAATCTTTTGCCGATGTTACTCTCAATGATAACTCCCGCAACCTAGGTCTGGTGTTCTGGACCTCAAGTTTTGATGTGATCTTAATCCTTTAGAATAACCTTTGTTCTTACGAAATGGTTTCTTTTAATCTTGAGTCATCAGATAAAAAGAATAAGAACGCTAAGGAAGAGGCAGTTTTCTCTGAAGAGACACCGCCTCTCGAGTTTAGAGCAGGCGATGCGTACCTGGAACAGATACTTTTGAAGATTGAAGCAGCAAAGCTAGAAGCCTGTAACTTGAAGAACCGTGTAGACAAGGTGGTGAATGAGAATCCAAGTCGGTTCTCTTCGGTTAACACATTGAATATGTTTGGCTCTACTGATGTAGTCACCGGCTCGGAGCAACAAAATCCCCATTTGGTTATCAAAAACGAAGATGAGCAACCGGTCGTCTCTGAAGAAAAACCAGTCAAGTCTGCTTCAGTTTCATCTCATCACGACGTACAACCTGAAGACGACGGGACAACAGATATTTTATTGTCTGAAATGATGGCTTCAAGGCAAAGAGAAGGGAAGGCTATTGCTCCCGATAAGAAGCTACAGAAGACGGAACAAACTGCTGTTGAGGAAGGTCCGTCAAGACCCGTAAGTTTCTGCAAAACCAGTGGTAACTTTACAAAACCCCCATTATAACTTTTGTTCTCATAGGCCCTTCTTTTTAAAACTTAATGCAGGTAAGGAAAAGAAAACCACGCAATCTTGACGTGGTGGTAAAGGAAGAGACCAAACCAAAGAGACGTAGAGTTTCAAAAGAGAAGCCAAAGTCAAATGTTACGATGGCTTCTAGGCTTAAGCTTCCCAACAGGAAGAGAAAGCGAGGAAAACGAAGGTCAGGCTCTGCTGGATTACGAAGAAGATCTTAGAAAGCTTTGGGAAATTTCAAGAAACAAATCGTATCTTTGGGTTTGAAAAATTGAAGTGTGTTCATTCTAGGCATCCTTAAGCTTTAAAGTACAGAGATATATATAGAATTGCTGCGTTTGATTCTTTCGGTTAGGATCTCATCATCAAATATATTCAAACTAACATGATGATGTTGTTTATGTATTTCTGAAATAAATCAACTTATGGCGCTTTGCTTCTACCTTAGAAAGTTTGCATAGAGTGTAGAAATTTTCTAAAGCATCTAAAGCAGAATATTGTTAACTTTCAGTGATGCATCAATCTAGAAAGAACAAAAGAAAGATAAATAGGGGAATTAAGAAAGCTCAAGTAAAAACATCATTTCAAATACATTCTTCTCGAGAGTTTGGCAGAGACAATGGCCAAAATGGTGACCGTAGGGACGAATATAACATCAGGTATGAGTTTGATTAATTTTAACTGAGGAACATTCTCTCCTGCTCTCTTAGCCGCCATAGCCGCCGGTGGAGATGCTATTCCGGTGATCATAGTGACGTCATCAAGTTTACTTGGCTTCACTCTCTTTGAAATGAACTCTGTGAATACTTTTTGTTTCTCTTGTTCGTCTTTCGCTCCCTTCCACCCAATGAAACAAACCTAACAAATCAAAAGTGTGTTATAAATTTAGAGAAAATAATAATAAGTTTCTTTGTGTGGTTTTCTTCCAGAAAAGGTCTTCTTGCCTTTATTGCGTCCGGGGTCGGGAAATCAAAGTGTCGGCCTGGTAAAGCCGAGTTGAAGTTGCTACATATCAAAGTAATTATGTGAAAAATGTATTAAAAATGTATTTTAGACTAATTCCAGAGTTTATAACCATTTTTTCGACGACTGATCAAACCATTCTTACTTAAAGATGTCTAAAACAGCAACATGGAAATCGTCGAAGTTGTTGATAGCTTTTTGGGTGAATTGTTTGTAGAGTGAACCCATTACCATATTCATCATCTGCGTCGGTGGTACCCCTACACCAAGTATACAAAATCGTTATTTTTTCTTTCTAACAAAGAAAGGAAAGTTATTAAAATTGTCTCATATAATAAAATCCTTAATTGCTTTAGCTTAAAGAATTGCAAAACCTTTTCCGAGAATGCCCATTGAATTCCCCATATTGTCTAGAAGTTAGTCTTTAGAAAAAACAAAGTTGTACGTTTATGCATATTTGTATTTGATGTGGAGGAATCAGTGGTTTGGCTTGGTGGGTTTAGGTCTTTGCAAAGCCAAGAATCTCGAAATCTCATACCCAAGACCTTGGTTTAAGTATAAATAAATTGTGCTTTCTAAAGGTTAAAAATTACCAAAAAAAATTATGTAGCAGATGATTTATATACCTCTTGTTTCGGATTAGAGAACAATATTATTATTCGAAGTAACTACATCATGTTTCTAGTACGTATTAATGAGTTATCAGAATTATTTTAGCACCTTACTTAATCTGAAAATTGTACTTTTGTTTAGATTCCACAAAACTTTCCAGGGAAACTTGAAAACAACAAAAGAAAAAAAAAAAGCATTATTTCATTAGTTTTACTTTTTACGGTACATCAAAACGTCACATCGGCAAATTTGCTCGGGTCAATGTCTCTTGGGCAGGACGTCTTCAGCTATGCCGCGTAGGTCGGGTCAATCGTCGGGTCCACTATCGATCGTTTCAAATATGCTCTTGCAGTGAGCTACATCCACGGTGTGAGCTCCAGATTATCGTATCAAAATGAGCAAGACACGTTTGCTAGGTTCAAACCGCCAAAAAAGAACAAACAAATTTCGTTCGGTTACATCAGCTAATGGTGGTTCACAGTTTTGTTGGTTAGTTTCCGTATGGACCTATTATTCATATTGGACTTTATAAGGCCATATATTTTGTCTTTCTTTCCGTAAATTCAATAGCGAACCCATTAAAATACTTTTTATACCGAGTTAATAATAATCAAGACAGGTCCAATAAAAATGGTGGTTTAAAGCTTTTTTTTTCTTTTACTCTCTTCTAAATTTGTAATTTAATTTTTTTTTTTACGTCAGTTTGTAATTCATTTATATTCTCTTTTATATTTTCTTTAGGGTTAGAATAATTAAAAATGTGATTGGGCCAAACAACAATAGAATAAAGATATTGGGTGAATTTTAGTGGTGTCTGTTAGTTTTTAGATGTGTTTTAAAAAGAACTGTAAAGAAAAAAAAAATAAGAGAGTATAGATAGTTATGTGGCTACCTTCTGAAGCTTCAAATAATTACTTTTATTAGTATAGATGAGGATTAGTTTAATAAGTAAGCTTTCTCTTTTATTAATTTGACTGATTAACCTCTCATTACAAGTCACACACACAAACAATTCATTATTCTTCTTAAATTGCACACAGATTAATTTTAATTAATTGCGATCGATATTACCATCACGACTAGTTTTAACACCAACGCGACCAAGCTTGATCACTGACTTAACAAAAGCCAGACTGAACAACTGTTCATTGCTGGCCCATAAGTCAATAATAGGCTTTGATTTAGGATCAGTGAACAAAACTTGGTCCGACTTGAATAATCCTTTGCCTTACTGCAAGTTTTTGTAGTATGCATTGTCAAATTTTCTTAGTGTTGTTGATTCCATAACTATCATCTTTCTCGGATCAACGTGTGTTGTCAGGAATGTTGTTGAGCAAAAAATCCAAAAAACTTTCATCACTGTCCCCGCAATCCTCCGTCTTTATTTCCACGACTGTTTTGTAAATGTAAAATATTTTATCATTTTAATTCTTTTTAAGACTTTTTAAGCCAAATAAATCATCCCATTAATCTTTCTTTAGCTGGAGATGGATTTGATACCATCGTTAAAGCCAAACAAATCATCCCATTAATCTTTCTTTAGCTGGGGATGGATTTGATACCATCGTTAAAGCCAAACAAATTTGTTTGGCTTTAACGATGGTATCAAATCCATCCCCAGTTAAAGAAAGATTAATGGGGTGATCATTTTCTATTTTATCATCCTTGGTCGATGCTATCATTACGGATGCATCACAACTTTATAGATTTAAACTTATTAGACATGGAAAAAAGTCTTAAAAAGAATTAAATAAAATGTTTTACATTTACAAAATAGTCGTGGAAATAAAGACGGGGAATTACAGGGACAGCGATGAAAATTTTTTGGATTTTTTGCTCAACAACATTCCTTACTATTTGTTCGACGTTGGGGCAACTTCTGGTGTAAAAATTATGGTGGAGTTGAGCAGAGGAGAGGTTCAGACTGAGAAAGAGAGAAAAAAGAAGTAATAAGATATTCATTTTGTTCGTATCCACTTTTTCAATTGTTTTAACTTACTTTCTCTCTTTATATAAGCTTTTAAGTGTGTGGTTACAAGTTTATAGTTGCATGAATTAATGTACTCAACTATCTAATTAATCTAACAGTCAAACGTTGTTTTAACTTACTTTCTCTCTTTATATAAGCTTTTAAGTGTGTGGTTACAAGTTTATAGTTGCATGAATTAATGTACTCAACTATCTAATTAATCTAACAGTCAAACGTTGTTTTAACTTACTTTCTCTCTTTATATAAGCTTTTAAGTGTGTGGTTACAAGTTTATAGTTGCATGAATTAATGTACTCAACTATCTAATTAATCTAACAGTCAAACGTTGTTTTAACTTACTTTCTCTCTTTATATAAGCTTTTAAGTGTGTGGTTACAAGTTTATAGTTGCATGAATTAATGTACTCAACTATCTAATTAATCTAACAGTCAAACGTACACGTTCCCAGCTAATTTTGTTTATCTTCAATCAGCTAACCAAGTGATCTCTTGCATATGACGAACATCACTAATACTAATTGTGAAAAAATCATAAATTTTTATGATTAAGATTTGCTTAACAAAGTATAGATGTTGTATTTCTGCAGCAGTAATCAATTGGCAGTAACTACAAAAAAAGAATTTTAAAAATTTCTACGGGGTTATACGAAGCCTAATCATAAATTTCGAATATACCTTCTTCTTTTTTTTAAAAGGGTTTTTCTTTTTGGGATTACTAATTAAAAACAAGAAAGCCCAAAGATCCGAAAAGGGCCTGGAACAACACCCAACCCAAGCCCAAGAATCTACAAAACCGGAATAAACCAGGAAACAAGCTAAACCTATAAGAATCGTCTAAAACCGAAAACCGCCATCACTGCAGAGAGATTTACTACGCGATATAAAAATATTAGTTTCTTTGTCACCAAAATACAGATTCTAAATTTCAGAGAGTATCAGTGTTTCATGAACCAAAGAAACACCTTTTTAGAACATCTGGTTGATAAATTACTCGACTTATCGATGGCCATAAGTTTGTATGATCAAACCAAAATCGTTACAAAAGAAGGATCTGCAAGAAATAGAACCCCAAAATATAGGTTTTCTACGTCACAAAGATCAATACGACGAAGCCATTAGACCTAAGAGCGAAACTCGAAGAAGCTTACGAGTTTCAGGAACAGAACGCTAGACAAAACACCATGTTAGTGATGGATTTAACACCAAATCCGACCCACCTAAAATCTGGATAATTAGTGAATTTATCCGGTCGGCCTGAATAGGCCCATGTGAACTTGCAACGTACCATTACCACGATTTGGCCCATGATGCCTACGTATATCAATGATGCATGTTGTGATGACGTCAAAGAACTTGGTCTTGGAATTAAGAATATATTTTTCCATAAATCAGTGGTTGGATTATACAAAAATAAATGCATATCCAAATAAGAAATTATATATAGTCAACATATAAAATCATAATATCTTGCTAATATAGAATAATACATTACAGGTTGACCAGAAAATTCAATATATATAAATGTTAAATAGAAATATTTATATTGTAAACAATTATTTTATAAGATGTGTATACATATATATTTATTTATATTATATATAATTCTTATTATTATATTATTAGGAATGATCTCAGGCTACGCCCGGATTATACAATTTTGTAATGTAAAATTTTATTATTAATATTTTTTTATGTCAGTATTATTTATTTTTTGTATTCTCTTTTTATTTTTGTTTTTTGTTTTTGTTTTAATATTGATTTATTATTTTACTACAAATTATAAGATGTTACATTGGCGTTTATATTATCCTATTTTTGTTTTTTTGTTTAGGTAGCCAAATTTTTGTTTTAATGGTTAATAAAATATTTGTTTCCGGAAAAAAAAAAAAAGACAATTAGCTAAAGAGTAAATGACATTTCCACAAATTAAATGTTAATTCTGCTTTAAATTTGTATGTTTCTTTTTCAATCTGAAGAAATCGGGGCCCATCACTTCTGCCAAAATAAGAACAATCACTATGTCGTAGCTAGTAACAGTATCATCAGTTCATCACTGACAGATCTGAATTTTATTTTATAGTAAATAAAATTATTATTTTCATACAAATAAAATAGAGAAAAGAAACGGTAATAATCAATTAATTAATGCTCGTCATGCAAATGCGAAAAGAAAGAGACACTGGTAAGGTCAAAAATAAAAAAACTAAAGAATTAAGGGGCGGAAAGATTAAAAAATAATTTAAAAGACCATAACGAGAACCGCCCAGGCCGTTGCAGCCGCTCCCACCGCAACATTCCGCAATACCCTTGTGCTCTCTGCTCCGCTCTGAATTAACATATAAATACAAAGAAAATTGAAAAAGGTTGCTGTACTGTTGGAAACGTCTTTAAACTTGTAAGCTAATGTGTACCTGATCGTCGGCGGATGTGGCCGGACCGGGAGAAATAGCGTCGGAGCTAGGACCAGGAGCTTCCGTAGGTGGTGCAGGTGGGCTGTCAAGTTCAGGAGCCGGAGCCGTTGCGTTTTGATGCTTCTTACCCTTGCTTGGAGCCGGAGCAGGTACATCGGCAACAGGAGTGGATACCGGGGCCGGAGGTTTAGCAGCTTCTGGTGCTGAAGCCGGTGGAGAGCTCACCGGAGCAGAAGCCTTTGGTGAAGGAGACGGAGGAGAGCTCTCGGGAACAGGAGCCGACGGCGGAGATGAGGTTACCGGAGCCGGAGATTTCGGTGCTTCCACCGGTGAAGAAGCCGGGGTTTTCGCCGGATCCGCACTGGGGGATATAGCAGGGGAAGCAGTTGGAGCAGAAGGACCGGCGGGAGATTTAGTCGGAGAAGAGGTCGGAGATTGGCCACCGACACCGGCGACGACAATGCATATCAAAGCAACCGTTAGGAGGAAATTACGTTCCATAATTTGTACGTATTTCGATTAAAAGAAGAAAAGATTTTAGAAAGATTGAGAGAAAATGTATGAGTGAAGAAGAATGTAACTGTTGTTGGTGTGTATCTCTGATGTTGTTGTGTTAGTGAAAGATAATTGTGCGTGTTTTGTATATATATAGACAATGAGGAAGAGATCTGGACCGTTGATTGAAAAGAAAAATCACATACAAATGTAGCCGTTGAGACAGAACATCATATCCTGTTTCAATTAATGTGGGGTTTAATAGCTTTATTTCTGTATTTTATCTTACAAGACAGCTTTTTTCTTTTGCCTTTTTTTTTGGTATTTTTGTTTTTTGATATTCTCATCTGTTTTGTTATTTGATAAATTTATGTGCAAATGGTTGTTACATTCGATTCGGGTAAAGCCATCTATAATCCGATACAATACAAATTTATAGTATGGAAAATTAAGTAAAAATCATGTAAATATAAGAATTAGACTTGAAAGTTATTAGGAATGCTGTTTAGTGTTTACCCATACTGTAATTATCTGATTTTCATGGCAATTATGTGGAGAGATCATCACTGATTGATGATAAAACTATTTAAATTCGAATGCAAAATAAAATAATGCAAATCCAATAAAACAACGAGAAAAGCAAAAAAAATAAGAAAGTAAACAACAAACAATGTATTTGGTTGAAAGATAGAGAAGGAAAGACAACTGGTTGATTGACTTTAGATTGATGTCCACTCATATATCTACTTTAGCTGTAATATTAAGATTTCCTGCAATTACTGAGACTTCACTGATATAATTTTCTATCTTCTCAATCTTCGTTTCCTTTTTTTGTTTTGATCGAATACCTCCTTTCCTAAATTCCATTTTTTGGCATTATTATTCCTTAAACATTTACAGCTCACTACGGCCGATGCACAACTAGCACTTTCATTCATTCTCTTTCAAAAACCTTTTTCTTTAATTTTCATCATCCACCATGAGTATTGAGTAATCGATAGATCGGAAATAGGCATACAATAATGGAAACAGAATCAAACCGTCGAACCAATGACACGAAATGCATTGCTTAGGAGTTAAGATTTTTGATTTCCTTTTTTTGCCTCTTCCCACTTTGTTCCATGCGTGTTTCAATGACTTTAGAATATTAAACCTATTCAGAAACGTTTTCTCTAATTTATTTTCCTGGACTAGGAAAAAACAAGACACGTTTCTTCGGTCTAGCTATTCTTAATACTAACGTTAACATTATTTATTTACAAGTGTTCCAAAGTAAAGACAAATACAATGGACACAAGTCGGAACTTCGAGAGCGGCGTGTCGGTGGTGGAGAAAACCCAAGCGAGTGGTCGTCCATTGACTTTCTAAAGGCTTTGATGAATTGGTGACTCGAATCTTAAAATTTTAAAACAATCTCTGAATTTCAGAATGTAGAAATACAACGGTCACATACCCACATACATATTGATCACGGTATCAAACGTGGTGCCAATCCGACCAGTCACAAAATTAGCATTAATAAAAGGAGTCGGAAAATTTTGGCAAAGCAAAAAAAGGATCCAATAAACTTAATTGGTGTCGAAACCTAATTTGGTCCTAATTAATATCCTAAGACAAATCTGTAGGATAATATGAGAAAATCCATTTACCAAAAGCCAGAAAAGGCAAGAAGCAAGAGACAGACACACACCCAAAAAAATATGCTAATGACATAATTTTAGACTTCGTAAATCATAAGCAACACAATTCCGAGATTTTCTCATGTTTACTTGTGATTTGAAAAGAAAAGTTCATATTTAGAGATACATTATTAAAACTGTAAATAAAATTAAGTCAGCGATGTAAGAAAAAAAAGAAACCCTATCAAAGTTGCTTTTCTGTTTGTTTGTTTTCTAAGACACAAATATATCATAACCCGAAGATTTATGACTGAAACACAAGTTTTCTTGCTGCTCATGGAGGTTGGTTAGCTTTCTTCACGTCTTATGACAAAAGAGATAGTTTTGAAAATTCAATCATTGGTAGAAGAGCTAAGCGCCGCGACAACCGATCCGGTTGTTGAAAAAGCCGAGGAAATTTCCGGGTGATCTCTCCACGACGTGTTGATTTTCAAGGACGGGTATAGCCAAGACTTAACCGAACCAACAAAGGAACTCGATTCAACGTTAAGTATAGCTTCCCAATCGATCTGTAACCCTTTCGGGATACTCTGAGTGAACTCCATATTGGCAGCTAGCAGAAGTCCTAGTAACACTACAAATCCCGTTACCGCTGTCCCTCGAGCTAACGGCATAAAATTGTACCTGGGAAAGAAAAACAACGATGCTTTGTAATCAAACACCAACAATGTTCTGAGTGATCAATCAATAATCATATTTTAAGTTTGACAACGCCATTTTACCAGTAATATGTCATGCGCAAGATAGCGTCTCTGACGGTTTCTAGAGCGTCGAGGTCGGTAGAACCGTAATATTCTCCACAATAGGCATTGCATAAAACCTGTGATGGACTTTTTGAGTTTGTTTTCTCAAAAGGGGAAAAGAAAAAATTATGATTAGGTGTTTACCTCCCAAGCTGAGGTCATTTCTTCATCAAAATCACTCCACCTCGCAGGTGTACATGGAGTTCTAATTGAAAAATCATACCCAAGCCTTCCTCTGGTTTATAAAAACAAGAGAAATTTGTTCAAGAAAGTGGTAATAAGGATTTCTGTGAAATCAATTGCGTAAAAGTAAAGTCTTACGGTTTTTTAATGCAGGTGATTCTAGTTCCTTCAAGGCGTTTCCTGAAGATATTAACAAAAAAAAAAAAAAAAAGCTCTTCAAGCAGCCAAAAACCAAAATAATAATGACTGCAACGGTGAAGAGAAAACTTGTGGGTTTATAGTAATACACAGAAAACTTACCCTTCGAATGCGGTACTGTCGCACCAAGTAGCCACCCAGAAATCCTCACCAACAATTTTGTGTAGCTCTTCACACGTTTCGGCACGCATTATCTGCATCCCGTGGGCAATCACAGTAAGAAAACAATGAAAAAACGAGAATCAGGCATGCAAGAAGAAAGGAATACTGACTTCTTCTATCTTCTCATCTTTAGATAAATCAATCACTTTATCTGCCTTGCTGCGTACAGAGAGTTTATCCTTGATGATGGTCTTTGCAAGATTCAGGGTTCTGAAGTAACATATTAAAAATTGTTTATTCCATGGAATGAGAAAAAAGTCGTATCTGAATACATGAAAAATCTCATGCATACTTTATACCTTTCATAATTTGGGAAATAGCGTACTACTTTAGCTTGTCCAAGTACCATCGGCGTATGAGAACCAAACCCAGAATTAAACTCTTCACTGCAAATAGCATAAATATCTCAGCTACCCAAGTAAAATGAATGAAACTAAAGTTCGGAAATGGAAGCTCTAGTTAAAGTGTTAAACAGAGACTTTGCAGATGCTGATGTTCTAAGAGTCATTAGATATCACCCACTAACATAGCATAGGATATGGAACATGTACCTTAACTTGTTAACCCACACAACTGGATCACAAGGCTCTGAAATTTGTCTCCATCTGACAGCAGAGGAATACACTTCTTGCCAAGACAACATAGAGCGGCCAGATGATCGATCTTCTAGTGAGGCATATCCAGTCGACGTTTCACTGGAACTACTAGTACTACACCCAGCACCACCTCTATTCTGGCTAAGCATGTTGATTCTCTCTCTCCTACGGTTTTTTTTCCCGTTTCTTGCCGTGCCTTTGTTTAAATTCCTCCACTCTATGCGCCAAGCTTTTGAAACCTTTTGAGCAATTTCTATCACAGCTAATCCTGCCATACGATGCTGGGAAAATCATGGAAACACAAATGTCAATGGGACATAGTTATGACAGTTTAGCCAGGAGAGGCTAGATTTCAGGCACAAAATTATATGCGTATTCGAGTATAAAGGGGATATATATAGACAGATGCAGCAGAACCTTCTGGGAAAAGATAAAGAGAGCTGCTATAAGGTTTATAATGCACCTTAGAAAAGAAGAAAATAACCGGAAAACAATGTTGAAAGAGAGCTGCTACTCGAAATAATTGCTTAAAGTTACCTGACGTCTGTTCGGTAAGAATCCGGGACAGTCATATTGGATTTTCTTGCCAATTAAATCAGTGAAACGAAGAAGATTCGCCTTAGGTTTGGTTATTGCAAGATCTTGCTTTTTCAGTTTACCCTTCTTAAGGGATTCTCGTAGGGGAGGTTGTCTGTAAACCTTTTCACATACATCTTTTGGGTGTAATCTTTTGCACCAGTACTCCTGAAAACCCATCGGAAAAGAATTATCACATACAGCACTTGAAAACACTCATAGTCATCTCATATAGTAAAACCAATTAAAATATCAATTCAGACTTCGAATTAGTTGAGCTATTTGATTAGTGAACGCACACTTTGAAGACATTAATATTGTCCATTCCAGCACACTGAATATACAAGTCTGTTCCCGTATTATATATATATATCAAACATCAGGTACTTATTTGACATTCTTAATTTTCTTGGCTTATCGTTGGGCCGATGTTTATTCTAGTTGGAATAAACTAATCAGAAAGAGCAGACAGGTAAACAAAGAAAAAGGCGGACGTTGTGGAAACATCAGAAATATCGAGAGAGATATATCACCTTGAACATTGGATCTATGTCACCATCAATATCAAAGCAAGAAAACTCACTACTAACTTTGGAAGCCGTGTACAATGCAATCTCTTTCTGCGGAATAAAAAAAGGATAACAAAGTATTAGTTGTGAAGGCAAAGTTTAGCACTGCTACATATGAAGCATCCAATCTTATTACGAACAGAGAGGTTATCATTGTTCAGTAAAAATAAACAAAGAAGCAGTACTATCAGATAAATAAGGCCATGCTATTAGAATGTAGCAATGCAATATCCTATCATTTCAGGTTGCTACAGACAAGAGTGAACTAAGAAAGTAATCTTGGAAATAACATTTCAATATTGAGCTTTCAATCAAGGCAACCTCTGGGTTATCAACAAATAAAAACAGCTTTTGGAACCTGATAAAATGCCAAGCATTGAAGAACAAATTTCTCCACTGCATCAAGTTCCACATCCACTGTAGCATCGTAGTCCTTCACCTGTGAGGATATGCGACTAATAATAAGAGAATCTCCTTAAAAATTGCAGCCATAAAAGTTAACAAACAAATATTCAATTATTTACCGCATCTCTATATTCTCCTACAGCATGATAGCAGGAACCTCGTAGATACAAGCACTCTATTGAGCTTTCAATGCTCAAGCCAATAGATAATTCTTGGATAGCCTTCCTGAAAAATAAAATTACCAAAAACAACTACAGGTGAATAATATCACTGTTTTCAAGACCAGCCTTGTAGATAAATCCCAAGGTGATTATGATCACCACATTATCAGTTTCCATTAGAACATCGTTTTGCTCAAACGCAGATCTTTTAACACCAAGAGTCAGGAGAAGAAAATCTCATCGGACATCATATCTTAAAGTATACATTGAAACATACGTGGATCACTCTAACGAAAGCATATTTTTCCCTTTAACCAAATTTTTATACTTTCCCGTAATCTTAGTCTACACTAACGACACATACCTGTGTTCACCTAATCCATGTAACACTAATCCACGCAAGTGATAGGCCTTCCAAACCCTGGTCAAGACAGGAAAATTTTCATGACTACGATGGCAAAGCCAGAAATATAGTGCAACATGTGATAGTTTATCCCAAATAAGAGCTACCTGTTGTCAACTTGTAGAGCTTGGTCAATGCATTCCAAAGCCTTGCCGTAGTCGGCCAACTCTTGATAGAACTGCCAAGAAAAGGCAGGAAACAGAATCAAGTGAAGTGAATAAAAACGCGTGAAGTGTATCATAGTCAATTTATTTAAGCAGGAAACTCGGATGAGCCAACTAAATTAAGATCATTTTCTAATGGCAGAACAGAAGTTGCTTTCAGGAAAATTTCAGGAAAACCTTTTAACCTCCAAAAGTCAAAATGTAAGATTTCTTCATTCAGAAGTCTCACTAGCTTTACAGAAAACGAAATTCGTTTATTCACCATCATATGCATGGAAACCCAGAAAAAACAAGAAAAGAAGAAAAAACCAATGACCAAAATACTAATTTCATGACAGTTCAGCAAAATACTGTAGTTGAAAATTCTATAGAAAACGCATAGTTGTATATATTTTAGTATTTGCGTGTTACCTGGGCGAGATGTAGCAATGCTTCAAGATAACTACTATCCAGCTGGATGGACTTCAAATGCGCCTCTTCAGCTTTTTTGTATTCACCAAGAGAAGCAAAAGCTAGTCCCTGGAAGATCAACAAAGTTTTGCTAAGAAAACATTTGCGGACTTGGTCATGGTTACTTCGGAGACCAAGAATAACAACAGACGATAGTCTTACCAAATAAGTATATGCGGACTTGTTATCTTTTTCTTGCTTCAGACATATAGATAAGTCCTTTACAGCAGCAGTGAAGTCCTTAGATCTAAAATTAATAATACCTGAATTAATTGAGAACGTCAGTGGTGAAATAGGTAGGAAGATGTAAAAGGAAGGACAGCATAAAGACACTTACCCCTTTCATGCAATATATCAGGTGACTTTGGCTCAAAAACCAGTGCTTGAGTCAAATCTTCAACCGCCTATTAACAAAGAGTAGCTTAAGAGTGTGTAAAAGAAACGTTTCTGGATTTTTACCCATAAAATGCAAGCACTAAACAGGCTTAAACACATACATCAATCAGAGGTTTATCCAAATTATTGGATATCAATCAGAAAATATTATTTATCAATCAATAAACGTGCGGGGGCGAACAGAGCCGATCAAATACATTTATTGTTTATGCTTTTAGCTTCTGATTAAAGAACAGAAGCAGACACTAACCTCAGAAAATTCCCCAAGAGCAGCACGAGCCTGTCCTCTCCGCTTCCAGGCCTCACCTGCTGCTGGGTTAGATTGAATAGCCTGACCAATAGGAGTAAAATCAGTGAACTTAACCCACTGTGGTAACAAGTCTTGTCAAATTAAAAATACGAATACCTTAGTAAAATCAGCTATAGCATTTTCAAGCTCTCGTTGGAATGCATAAGCTGTCCCTCTTCCTATAAGTGCCTCAGGGTAAGTCGGTTCTTCTTTCAGCACCTACACATAGATAAAATAAATGGCGAAAAAATTGACCCATTTATTTCTGCCAAAAAACCTCCAAAAAGAAGGTAAAACAGAGAAACGAAAAGAAAAAGACACTCGCCAGAGACAGAATAATAAAAAAGGAGTACCTTATCAAAAATAGATATAGCTTTCATGTAGTTTCCTTCGTTCACCTGTTGAAAAAATCAAGAGCCCGGTGATTAAGAGTTTGGAAGCTATAACTCAACACCAGTAAGATACAGCACAAAATGCCCTTTTCTTATATTATTTTAATCTACGGCTATACCTGTGCAATGCCTCTAGAAAGTCGAAAATCCACACTAATAGAATGGGTTTCTGATAGTCTCGCTATGGTACACTTCTTATTTGTCTTGGATTCATCGCTAACTCCACAACGTGCCTCAGCTTTAAGACTCAATTTGCTAATAGACCCGGACTTACTACTTAACTTGTTTCCAATAATCGACAACTCCCCTAACCGATCAGAACTTTCAGATAAATTACCATGCAAATCAGAACCATTACATGGTTTAGACGATTCACAAGAACCATTGATTTGGCTGCCAGACTTAACATTCTCTTTCTCCTTGTACGTCGAACCATTACGTAACTCAGAACTACCACCAGACTGCTTACTACCCTTGGATGCATCCTTACTACTTATCTTTGATTGCTCACCTAACTCCCTAGATAACTCGTGAGCGGTGTTTCCATTGCTGCATGCACCTGATTCAGAAACTCCCACTTTGCACTCATTATCGCATTTCTCATCAGCCTTCTCAGTAGCACATGATCCTAGAGTCGTCTCAGAGGCATGAGGTTGTTTCACAGTGACATCAAATTCTCGTTTCGCAGCATTCAAGAGTTCCTCTAATTCAAGTAACTGCTTCACATCTGCTGTATCCTCCAAAGCATTCTTGTATCCTTGCTCCAAAACAAGAACCGCTTCCTGTTTTCTCCCCAACGCCAAAAGAGCTCGTCCTATATAGTGAAATACAGTTAAGAAACCATTTCACACGAGTGAAAGAAAGCATGAGAGAGTGAAGTAACGAACCTTTGAGTAGATAAGCTTGAATAGCGGAAGGTTCGAGGTGGAGTGCCTTATCACAGTCCTTAATCACGTGCTTGTGAAGCTCCAATTGACTATAACAGAAAGCTCTATTGCTGAATATAAATGAAATTCAAAGAGTTAGAGTTAGGAATTGAGATTTAAACCGATCGGGATATTTGAAATTTGAAGATCGGCGAATTAAACCATATGTCTAGAATTAAGCACTGCTTAGCAAGGAGCGAATCGAGAACTCGGATCGCTTTCGACCAGTTCCGCGAACTGCAGTGCTTCGCTAATTCCACTCGTTCCGATGTCGCCATTGATTTCCCGCAACCACACCAGGAAGCGTTCCGATGTCGACGAAATCGCCTTTGGTTTTGTTTGTGGCCGTCGAGTCTTGGGTTCAGGGATAAAATGGGAACTTACAGTGGTGAAAATGGCAGAGAGGGGAAGAAGACTTTGACGGAGAGCGAAATTAAAGTTAACGGGGAAATAGAGAGAGAGAGAGAGCAAACGATGATGGTGGTGGTTCCTGCTGCAATCAGTGGTCGAAATCAAATTTTGGGGAAAAGAATGTCACACGTGTGAAGCTTCCCGTCACGTGATTTTCTCCGATAAAGTATGGGCCCAGCCCACTTATCATTGCCGTTTTATATTGGGCTAGCTCAGTCCCCCTACGTTAAACCGAATTACAATTGGACCAAATCTCGACCGATCGGTTTATATATAACTTTCTTGCTAAACAAAATTCGCGGTAAAAAAAGGGAGTTTAATTTATGATTTTGACTGGCAAACTCAATGCTAATCTCATGAAGTGGAAACTTTGACATGAAATTCACACAAAAAACTGATATAAGTTCGGTTTACTGTTCATACAGTATATAGCACGACACTTGGGATATAATTCACTATGGACCAACAATTACGAACATCAACTATTACATCGACATTATATGAGTACACCAATAATGAGGTCGAGCAAAGCTAGATACAAAAGACAAAAGACTTTTGGGTAAACAGAAGATAAGAACAACAAACAAACGTTTCAAATATATAATCCAAGATAAACGAATCAGAACCAAACGACAGCGAAACGATATTCTCAATAGACAGACATATCACATCAGATGTATTTATAGTTTTCGTTAAATTTTTAATATTAAAATAACTTTCCCCCCTATCAGACAGCAATATCATTGCGAATGTGACGGAGGAGAACGGGAATAACAGTATCCGGCGAGCTAAGCTGAGGAAGATGGCCATCTGAAGGAATAACCTCAACGACGGATTCAGATCCGAGATTGGTGTGAAGATACTCGGAGACAGCGACAGGTACGGCCAAGTCCCTTATACTTTGGAGGATGTGACAAGGGACAGAGACAAAAGGTAAGATCTCTCTCATGTCGCTTTGGAAAATGGTCTGAGCTACGCAGAGAGCTATGTCCGGACGCATGTTGAAGAGCGTTCTGCTGAATTCTTGAACCGCGACTGAGTCTAAGTCTCCCCCTACGGCGAGTGGAGCAAAACCTAAGCACCACGCTTTGTAATTGCTTCGCATCGCTTCGAAAAGCTGGTTTAAGTCGTCTTGCTCGAATCCACCTTGATAGTCAACATCGTTCACGTATCTAAAACGCACCAAAAGAACATTAAAAAAAAAAGAATTAATTAACAAACAAAAACGGAAGGTTTCAATATGTTTTCTGAACTTTGTCCAATTATGTCAGAAAAATATATTAAAATAACATATAAGCAAAACTCAAATAAACAAATGTCTAAGTTTAAATCATAAATGCTTTACTGATTTTTGAGAAATAGGATAATTCAGACAAGAGAAGGAACAGAGAGGTCATTTGTCGATATTTTGTCAGAACATAACTAAAAATAAGCCTATGAATCATCCATCATCACTAAATAAGACTTAAGCAGAGATGATCCTACAATATTACAGGATTCAGGTTTTTATCAAGAAAAATTCGTAATAGTTTTTTTCGGGTAAATTAGACAAGAGAAGGAACAGAGATAGGTCCTTTTGTCGAACTACTGTCAGAAATGACTAATGAGACATAGAAGCAAAGTTCATACCTTGGGGAGGCAGAAACCATGACGATTTTGGAGAAGAGGTCAGGTCGGTTAAGAGAAGCCAAGAGACCGACCATGCCGGAGACAGAGTGCCCAACAAAGATACAAGAATCGATTTTAAGATCTTCCAAGATTGCAATCAAATCAAAGGAGAAACCTTCGAGAGTTGAGTAACGATCGAAGTCGAAGTAGTCCGGGTTAGTCGTACCGGCTCCCATGTTGTCGTATAGAACGATGCGGTAATCATCGAGCAGATGTGGGACCAGGTGTTTCCACAGTGACTGGTCCGTGCCGAACCCGTGACCTAGTACGATCGTCGCTTGATTTCCTGACCCAATCACCTTCACGTTGTGAGCTNTCTCTCTCTCTCTCTCTCTCTCTCTCTCTCTCTCTCTCTCTCTCTCTCTAGACACAGAGAATCTTCTCTCGTTTCCTTCTTCTTGTTCTTTTTTTTTTTTTGTTGTTGTCAAAATCTTCTTGTTATCTCTCAAGTCGTTTACGATATCGTTTTGTTTTAAAGCGTTTGGTCTTTTCAAAAGATCTTCTATATTTTTTTTTGTTCCCTGGTGGAAATGGTAATAAATTCTGGGTTTTATTTTGAAATATCGCGATTTTTTAAATATTGCGATTTATAAACGTTTTAAAAAGTAACTAGGACGCAATGTTTGTTGGATTGTCAAACATTGCGATTGTTTTCGTTTCGTTTTTTTCTTTTTCTTTTTTTTTTGTAATCGAGGCCGAAATATTTTCGTTTCATTTAAAATGATTACACGAGGTGTGGAACGGTTTTGGGCCAGGGTGGGGTAAAAGATCATTAATGTCTATGGTTCTTCCATAGTTCTATTCAACAATAAAATGGTTGGCAAATTAAAGAAAAAATGTAATCGGCACACAAATACGTAATATGAGCAATATTTCATATGTATGGTTACATTTCATTCGAATTTAAATTTCATCGGATACAGTAACAATACTAACACAATTTGCTGACTATCTTTTTTTTTTTTGAGGAACAATTATAATTGCTAATTTAATCGGACAATATCATTACATGTGAAAAATAGTTTCGGTCATTTAAAATGTTATTTTAAAAACCAGTCAAAATCTTAGAATTACTATATTCAACCACATTTGTTCTATAGTCAATGGTTAAATTTGGCATGTATAAAAGACTGCAATAAATGTAACATCTCCAAAACCACATATTTTGTTATTTTATAGCTCAACTAACTTAACATATACTACTAGATATAAAGATCTTTGTTTTGTTTTGCGAAGTATCAAATCAATTGGTTAAACGAGTACACGTACCAACTCATTTATCTTTTTTTTAAAGTCGTGATAAATATCAGTCCCTATAATCCAAAATGATGTTTCGACACGCGTGGACATAACACGAAAGGTAAAAAAACAAACACATTTTATGTTAAATAGTTGAAACAAATGGTAGAAAGGGTTTTTCATGATGCTAAATATGTAAGTTATATAACCTCACATAGAGTGCAGCAATATAACCATTGAAAAAAAGATCAACACATATTGGATTAGAATACATATTAATAAATAGTAGTAATTACTAATTAGGTTAATCAAGAACCCAAAATTGCATGGTTCTCGTTACGTGGAAGACCGTGGTGAGTATACGACCACGTCTCACATCTATTGCCTTATCATTTAAGTGTCGATATCTGTGTGAGAAATCAGGCCCATTATTAATCTAAGGCCCATTTCACTTATTTGGACCCCGACGTCATCCTCTCTCTCTCTCTTCCATAAAACCGTTTTTACTGTTGACCGATCAAGTGTGAACTCATGATGTCGTGTCCGGAAGGCGAGATCACACGTGTCCTCGAACCGCCATTATCGTTCCCACCTGAGTAGTGTGGGTTGTTGAACAGAGAAGGAGATGACGAATTTCGCCGGACTGATACGACGGCGTTTTGGCACATCGTTTCCGGTTCAACTAAATCACAGTTGCGAAACGTTGCGTTTTAGCTTCAACCCGAGTCAAGGAAGAACTCGGTTGCTCAGTGGCGAGGCTGAGTCGGATCGGTCTGAGTTTCCGGCAGAGAACGCGTACGATATCTTAAGTGTCTCTGAAACCAGCTCAATTGCAGAGATCAAGGCATCATTTCGCAGACTCGCCAAGGAGACTCATCCAGACTTGGTCGATGCAAAGAAGGATTCATCTACTTCGCTACGTTTCGTTCAGATACTCGCTGCTTATGAGGTACATGGAAGCTTCTCACTTTCTCTGTTGTAATTGATTACAAACAATGACAGAAAGTTTCAGACTTTAGTGATAGTGAAAGGTCTGATGAATGATATGGTTTGTGGTTGGTGATGATGCAGATTCTTTCAGATTCTGAAAAGAGAGCACATTATGATAGATATCTTGTATCCCGGAGAATGGTAGTGACGAAACAATCTAGACAAGGGTATACGCTTTACAGGTATAAAAAAGGATTGACATTGAATGAAGAGATGGAAGTGGTTGAGTGGTTAAAGTGGTATAGAGAAGCGATACATGATATAGTTATGGAGAAGAGAGTTGCAAGCGGTGGTACTGGCTACTTAGATGAACTGGAAGAAGATTTTTATTCAGCTGTCCGAGCGGCGTACTTTGGACCTGACGTTGAATCTGTGGAGCTTCTTCCCGACTGTTTTGAAGCTGAGGAAAGGTCTGTGTACGATACACGAGAGGTTTTGCACTTGGTGTCAGGACGGGATCTTTTTGGCATGGTCTGCTTGGTGGATAACTTCCTTCAGCTGTCTTCTGCTTGCTCCAAGAAATTGGCTTTGTCTTCGTTTATGGATTCAGACATGGGCCAAGCTGCTGAGAAGGGCAACTATGACATGATATCTGATGAAATCATTGGTCTTCAGATGTCTCATATACAATCCTCGAGGAATAAAAACCATGTGTCGGATGCATATAAAGATATTCAGCTGCATGTATCTGGAAGAATTGTTGCTACAGCCATTAGAGTTCCCCCAAAAGGGTATTTCGAAAAGAAACAAAATGAGAGTGATCACGATCACATACACGTTTTCCTAAATTCGGACGAAGGATCTAATCATGGCACTGAATCTTCCCCGAGAAATGAAATGGGGGCCAAGCTTCTTGTTGGAACTGTAAGTGGTCTTGGGACAAGCCCAGATGAAGGTTCTTGCTATGTCTATGATGGGAATGGTGCTAAGACTCATGTGATAATGAAACATAGGACATTTCTGGTTTGTGACTCGTATGATCTTAGCTTTTGTTGTTCTGTGATGATATAGAGATTAGCCCTGTTAGTCACTGGAATAAGCATGCATGTGTCCACACTCTACAGGTGAGACATTTGCACTGGTACAGGATTAGGGAAAAGGTTTCTATTTGCGAGTGTAGATGCAGTAGAGCAAAACTACCACCAAGCAAGTAAGTCGAATAGCTTTTTTGCTTTTGTTTCTGTTCTGGTTCACAATTAACTTGATGGCATAATAAAACATACTTGACATCCTTATCATTGTTTGATCTTCAATACAATGGAAAGTGCTAGGTTGAGTTTAATTGGTCCCATCTATAGCTGTTTTTTTTCTGTTAATGCTCCAGTAGTCTTAGTATTGAATTTTTTTTATCATACTGATCTCTAACCTAACATTTGTATTCTTAAATCAGTGACATGAAACCATGATTGTGTGAATATGGAAACAGGTTTTGGTTATTTGAGCCTCGTTGTGATTTGCATGATGTTGGAGGTTGGTATATTGAAACTTATGGAAAAGATAAAAAGGGCCGGACAGTCCTCGCACAAAGATTCTGGGATGGATTGGAAGTGGACGCTACACTGGATGGGTAAGGTTATTACATCCTTGTGAAGCTGCAAAATTTTCTGCTGAACTAAGACTGTTTGCATCTCGTCTCCATGACCTTATCTTAGTAATATACTATTTACATGAATTCGAAAAGAGTGCTTGTAAGGTTAAGTAATCTTACTTATTTCATGACTTTTGCCTTCTCCAGGAGACTGCACCCTGGTATCTACTTGCTTACACTAGCCTATCGAACTCTTGATCTTGAAGATGAAAGGAGAAGGAAACGGTCAATAGTGGAGATCGTCGAGGCAAGAGTATCTGAATTGTTGGATTGGTGTAAGAAATTGGTTAGGAAAAGATCCCTTGGAACTTAACATGGCACTTTCCGAATGAAGTTCCGAGGATGATTTTATCTACATGGGTACAGAGCCCACTTGGTGGTGGGGAACAAAAGCTTCTCCAAAGGTTGGTTAGGGACTCCATCGCAATCGCAGAATCTTACACCTAACTTAACTGGAATATAACGTTGTGGGACCAACTGAGCCAATTCTTCAGTTTACACCAAAGTTGGGAAGTGGGAGTGGCTGGGACAAGAAGCAACAAGAGATAGAAGAAGATGCTTTTAAATCGAGAACATGTATACTAAGAAGAAAATTGGATTCCATAGAGAATTTTGTTTTCAAAGTGACTCCTTAGACTTGTACAAAAAATTAAATCTAATGAAGCTAGTAGATTCTTTCTTCTTCTTCTTCATGTGTCGTAACTCCTAAGCAGAATCAGTTCCGGTCAACAAAGATTTGGCCGGAGGGATCATAGCCACAGCGAATCGTTCTTCCTTGGAGTACTTCTTTCGTAGAGCTCCCTTGTTAGTCCCACTACCTTCTTGTTGCTGCTTCCAGTGCTGATACGCCAATAGCTTCGCACAATCCCTGTTTCATAGTTGGTTTTAACAAAACAATCAGACTCCAACCACAAATTACAAAAAACCATAGGATGAAGATGGAAAATAGAAAGGAGCTTTATTACTCACATGAGCTGAGTTTCAGTATAGCCGGTGTGATGCTTGAGTGTATTAGTCCAAATGGGAACTTGGTGAAGAGCAGATCTTGCTGCGTAGATTGCAGAGGCAGCAACCATAGACGGGCTGAACATTATCGTCGTGTCGTAATGCATTACACCTAACTCCACCAAATAGTTCACCATATTCTCCATCTGAAGACATAAAACAAGAACCATCTGAGCACTATTGTATTGTAATGCAAAAAACCATGGCAGAAACTGAAAGAAAAGCTCTCTTACTCGTTGGTCTGCAATGGAAGCTTTGATGAAACGTGCGAGGAAGACATAATGGGTCGGAACTGTCAAGTACCACTCGAGTGTAGACAGTATTATCTTTTCCATCACTAGAATCTGTTTGTGACTGTATGCATGGTCTGCAATGTCAGCTAGATCCTCCACCTGCAAAAGGTTTACGGTTTAAACTTAGCTGAAAATAAGAAGCTCTCAATCAAATGGTTCAAAAGTTCTTTGTTTATCACCTGTGGTGGCCAGATTTCTTCGTATTTGGATGACATGAGAAGGGCACTAAGACCAACCAGCTGCAGTTCTTTTCTAGGTACTGGCTTAGCCGACAAGAACCGATCAATGATGTTAACGGTGAGGTAAAACGTTTCTGGGTTTAGCTCGAATCTGACATGTACATCTATCAACCATTCAACCAGAATCAGTCTCATCTTCTCGTTGATCTCGGGCTGCGACCTCATGTAATCACTTGGACGCCATTCACTCTGCCAATGCAAATGATGACGTTAATTCATTTATACAACTTTCATAACACATTGTCGCAACGAAAGATTCAACCAACATTACTAACCTCAACAGACTTGTAGAAACTGTAGATATCTTCCACATATTCCACAGCTGCAAGGTCATTCTCAGCATCAACAGAATCGATATCAACAATCCCTTCTTTCTGTTTCTTCTCTAAACCACAAGCAGCCTGAATAGCAACAGAAGAAGAAAAAAGAAAGAAAATTCAGATCAGACCAAACATTTTCTTGCTGGATCACACAATGAAATGAATACATCAAGTAAAAGTTAACCTTGCTTCTAGCGGTAAGAACAGATGTGTAAGAGATAGCTGCTTTCTTCTTAGTGGCTATTTTCTCCTGGACAGCAACTAAACCAAGTTCTTCATCACTGTCTGAGCTTATCTCAATAACCTCTTCATCCTTTGGTTTCTCAGCTCTCTTCTTCGCCTTTGGTACCACGACTCTCCTCACCACAGGTTTATCAAGCTACAGATCAAAACAATATAAGTAAACAACTTGAGCTATCAAAATCTCTTTTCTTCAATACTCACAGGGGAAAAAGGAACAGACTTTGAGATTTACCTCAACAAGTGGAGCATGTTGAGAGCGTGTACGAGGACGATTGATCTTTGCAGGATCGTTCTTTGGGTAATTTCCTCGAACAACATTACCTATATCACGAAGCACTTGACGGTTTCTTCCTTTCGCAGCATTTTTCTCATCATCTTCCAAAACAACAACATCACCTTTATAACACACAAAACCAAAGTTGACAACTTTTAGATTCGATTTGCAAAATTGATATAACAAGAAATTGAAGAACAGAAAAGTAACTCTACAAAACCCAGAAACAAGATGTTGAGACTTCGACATGCGAGTTCTTATTATAGAACCAAAACCAGATCGGTTTCGATAAACCCTAAGAAATCAGAAGATCTTATTCTTACCCATCGTTTGCTGAGGAACAATCGATCGAGAGGCCATCATCTTTTCTTCTTTTCGTTAGTATTTCTCTCTTCTCTTCGTTTTCTCTTTCTTCTTGTCTCAGATATTGTCGTCCGAGGATAAAAGAAGAGACTAATAGTGGGGCCTCTCTATAAAGGAGGCTTCTTGAGGAAGATGAGCAGTTTCCCCCAACGGTCTGATTTTTTTTCTTATTCTAATTTTGATTTGAACGGTGAGATGGGATCTTCATCCAACGGTGGAAAATGATAGGTTAATCTTTTGTTACCGTTGAGGAAGGAAATATCTCTTACGCTTTTGAGCGAATCTATCTTAACTTGATAAGCCTCTGGCATCGGCCCACAGGCCCATTAATCTCAACGACAAGTGATGGTTATGGTATAAATTAAAGTTTTATTTTGTCTATCTTTGCGACAAGTATTGCATTTGCGTTTCCTTGGTGTCGTCTCTGGGATATTCTAGGGGTTTGTCTCATATTGCCATATTGGACTTTTTGTTTACAGGAAGCCAATTGGAAGCGAACAAGAAAGCGATGTCAATTCAGGTGCATACTTAGGCTTGCTTATGTTTCCTTCTGTTTGTTTGTGATCAAATGTTACGAAAAGATTTCAACTTTAGACTTTGCTCTTTTAGTATAAGATTACTTCGGACATATAATCTCAGTAAGATCAGAATTTCCTTACAATATATAGAGAGTTTAGACCTTTAGCTCGGTCTACAACTGTCCATGTCGGAATTTGAAAACTAACTTGTGTTGTTTCCTGTTGAATATTTCAGTGCAAGGTTTGCATGCAATGCACACATTCATATGTACAACAACGGAAGTCAAGTGCAGGGAACACGCAGAGGCCAAACACCCTAAATCCGATGTCGTCGCTTGCTTCCCTCACCTCCACAAGTAAAAGTAAACAAAGAAGCTAAATTATATCACAACTTATCCAAATGTATACTTAACGGCTCTTTTTTACTTTATCAAGTTTGGCTTTGTAAGTGTAGCTCTCGTAGTAACTATAAATAAAGAAAGGTTGGTATTAGCATCTTATGTTTGAAACCTTAATTAAAGTTTCTAATTTTGCACCAAAACGAAAGTTTTTAACTACAGTAATCAAAGCCAGAAGCAAACTAAAATACAGGAAGACAACAGAATGAGACTTTCAGACAGCTTTAGGTTGAATCTGTTCGAAGTCGAAAACCTCAAACATGAGCCGCCGAACATCCGGTTTTCCGTAGATGGTGTACGCGAGGCCGTGAATGGCTTGTTGAACAGCGGTTGTTGCCGGATTTCTAAGTCTCCGGTTATGTTCGTACCGATCATGAACCTCCTCCGAGTAGATTATAAAGTTATGAAGACGTTTCTCCCTGAGATACCGACCGCAGAATTTGTTCATTAACAAACGCCGATGTTTCTCTTGCAGCCATTTACCAGGTGCGTCCAGGTGCTTCATTAACAAACGTTCCGCCATTGCTATGTCCTGCAAGATCCCGAGATGAAAAAAGAAATTAAATTATACTTCTTTTTTTTACGATCTTTTAAAGATGCAAGATTCAGAGATTTCTCACCTGTATCTTTTGGCCTACGTATTCCAATCGCTCGAAACAAAACCGCGGGTGTTCAAACTTATGCTTTGAAGGATGCAAGAAGCAGAGCTGTATGAATTCGGGAAAACGAATAAAAAAGGTCAGAGAAGGAAAGTTAACATAGTGCATGACAAAGCCTAGGATGAACTGCTCTTTTTTACCTGTAAACCGAGTCCAAGTTCGATGTTTCTTGCTTCAGTTATCTCCTGGATTCTATCATTCATCGGTAAAGGGTAACCTAGAGCCTGCATAACTTTTGGTTTGCTGTCGAAATCCCAAATGTTCCCTCTGAAACGATGCATTCCAGGAGGAACACAAGCTCTGAATAGCCTCGGGTGTGCGAATAAAGCATCTTCAGGAGGCTGGAAAAGAAAAGAAAATGTGTATTACGACTCAACAGTCGACACTCTTTCTGTGACCCAACCTTAGGATTTAATAGTGATTTTGTAGCTTGATCCATTACCTTGTAAGTAGCAATATCTTGCCAGCCTAGCTTTTTTCCTTCAAATTCAACAGAAACATAATCTACATCCTCAAGCTGTCTCCTAGCTCGAGGTTGGCAATCATCGGCATCTGGATCCATCCCAAATACTTCAAAAAGTACACGATACACTTCCGGCATTCCATAACACAGATAAATGGCACCAAACAAAGCCCAGAACACAGATCTAGCATGAACAAGACAAAGTAACATGGATAAGTAGTAATTATATGTCACAGGAAACACTTTGGGAAGCACAGACTCATCCAGTATATATGCTTATGTAGCAGATAAACACATAAATTGAACTTGTCCAAGGAGATAAATATTCAGATCAGCTAAAAGCTCTTCGCAACAAAAGCTGAACAATGACATCTTAGCAACTACGTTATATACAAAGTACGGTAAACCATAGGCTTATCTAAACACAAACGGTAATCCCCAACAAGTTCTTACAGAGAATCAGACAACATAAACTAGTTCATCCTACAACAAAAGCAGATGTAAACTCAAACTCTTGGCTCACTGTTTCAACTCGTTAATTCAACTCCCAGCTCAAAGCAACTTAAACTATGGACTAACTCAAGTGCAATATGGTTAAATTCAAATGAACAAGTTAGGAACTTACTTAACCGGTGGCTCACGGTCTTTCCTAAGCAACTTATCCATATCATCATAAGGAAAGATGAGATTCTGCAAGTTGGCTGCTTTAATCCACTTTGGGAGATACCTCTTCCCAATCAAAGCAAACACTCTCTCCCTCATAGGCCCAGGAGGTTCCCTCGGATACCTCTGCAAGAAAAACTCCGTAAGTGCAAGCTCAAGCACGTACTGTCCCAGAAACCAAAGCCTCGAATGCCCATTCTTCACGTGCCTCGCACGTGCCCTGTCACAAGACAGATGCTGAAACGCCAAATAGAGCAGCGTGTCAAAGTGTTTCGCCGGATTCTCATCGCTCAAGCTCTCAGAAGGCTCAAGAGAGTACCCTAACGCTTGTTTGACCTCAAGAAGATACTCATCGATCCATGTTTTATCAGCGTTGTTGAGCTTCGACGGTGGGAGACAAGAGCTGAGCAAAGGGAAAGACTTTAGAGACAGTTGTGGACTGTTGAGGAATCTCTCAGCTAGCTTCTTGTCGTCTAACGGTGGCCTAAGGATAAATCGTTTCGGAGGGACTTTCTTCTTAGGTCCAGTGGCTTGTTTACGCTGGGCGAGCTCCTTGAGGAGACGTTGAGGGCTGTCTCGTGGAAGACCTTGAGTCTCCGCCGCCACGGAAACGCATATTCGGAGATTCTGGAATCTGGGTTTGGCGAGACTCGATGCGTTAAGTCGGAACTGAGAGACGGAAGAAGAGAAGGAGATTTCGGGTAGTGAAGAGGAACGGCACTGCCCAGATACGCGGAGGAGAGAGGAAGATGAAGATGAAGAACAAAGCTCCATTGCTTCTTTTTCTTTTAGACTACAATTACAGAGTCAAAATTCATCAAATTTGAGTCGAGAAAACTTGCCTCGCGCAAGACGCGAGTTTGATGAAGAAGAATGAAAATGGTAATGAAGATTGCAATGTTTCCATGGATAAGGTGCAGATTTCACGATCCCCGTGGCGGGGAGAGTTTTTTTTCCTGGATCAAGGTTTTAGTGTGATTATTTGGGCCTGTTAAAGCCCATTTAAAGCCCAAACAGTACAGTGAGACACATAAGCTTGTTTATTGAGCTGCATATAGATACATAAGCTTGTTTATTTAGTGAGATACAAAAGCCCAAACAGTACAGTGAGAGTTTTGTTTGTGTTACGGTTTTGGTTTGGATTCAATTTACTTTTGTAATAACCACAACTTTGTCCATTTTAAGTTGATTTGGTTAACTAATGTCTAGGCTTACCAACATTTCGAAAATAGTTTGACTTGTTTTACAAAAATCAAATATATATGATCAGTTTTTTCTTTTGGTCTCTCTTACGTTGGATACTTCATACTTTCTATATAGAGTATAGCAGAGTTTCTTCGGCGGAAAAGTGAAAATTAAAATAATTTTTGATTTGGTCTTTATATTGTAAAGTAACATGTAATCATGGCAATAGACTAAATACAATATATGATAATTATTTGTTGAATAAAATACACTTTACAGGCAAAAAAAAAAAGATTCCTTTCGTGTTGCTCTTTGTTCTCTCAATCACATGGCACATGATACTCCGATTTGTATAGAAATAAACACTATAGATATCAGACACTAGAAGACGCACGAGTCTTCCAATTTTGGTCGTCTTTAGTATTTTTACAACCATTTGTGTTAGTTTAATGCAAAACGTTAAATAAACGCCAACTAGATGCAAAGTCATAAGCTTAATATTAGTTATAGAAAAATCTTATTTTGAACGAAACGTTACATTTATTATATCTAATCATGTTTTTTGCATGTACTATATCTATTAATGTTATACGATACAAAATGTAGATTAACGTACACATCTTCTTATTTTCTTTGATTTGGCCTGCGAGACTTTAGCAGAAGAATGCTACAGTTCATCTATTTATTTTTAACGAAATATTGATAAAAGCACAAACCACAGGTCACGGTACATGACAAAGATTTGCTGATTTTACATAGCTACGTCCCCGTTCTGTAGTTAAGTAATTCCAATTATGGACTGACTTGTTTAATATCTATATCCAAACTGATATATTATATTCAAAACGAATGACCTTTCCACAAGTATATATATATATATATATAATTTACATTTTTTTTGTTGCCTTCTGATCTGCTCCTTTCTCTTGTCTGCACCGATTACTTGTTTTTTTTTCATAAAGGCATATATTCGAGGAAGACGACTCGACCATTTGCTTTTAATGTGTACAATATGTAATTAAATCATAGATCCTTTTAAACCAAATGACGCGATCAAAATTTTCAAATTGTAATCAGCGGGAACTTGTGATCTTGATGGTACAGGCACAAGGAGTATATATGATATAAATATATTTTTAGAACTTCGCTATTAGGGATCTATCACTGGAAATGATTGACTTTTTTTGTTTGGTTTTGTCATTTTTGCAGAGATATTTCTTTAACAAAATCAGCTTTTGCTGAGAATTGAGGAGAATGAGTCACTGAGCTTAATATATATCTTCGTTTTCTTATTTTTCTTTCTTCAAAGAAAAATAAAATAAATTGCAATTAACGTAAATAAATTACACCAATCAATTACTTTTTTGTATATTATTGTAAAAAAATATGTGGCTTTTTATCTTATTTTTAACAGAAACCATTTCAAGACATGCATTTCAATCATCTTTTTTTTTTCTGAGAGAAACATTACATTTCAATCATTCCCCACCAATCAATGAATTTTCTTGCGTATTATTAGAAAAGGTCCTATTTATTTTATTTTTAACAGAAACTAGCTATCAAATATATAGTGTAATATTTATCATGTTTTGTCGAGTAGAAAACGGACATGTTTTACTCTAGAAAAATCATATAAACTAAATTAAATAATAGAAGCGTGATTGCCTTTACTTGCATTGCATGGAGTAGCCCCCTTTTGAATGACTGGATTGAAGAATAATTCTCGTCAACTAAAGTTTTTGTTTTTGTTTTAAACGTCAACTAAAGTCTATATCAACAATCGCCTAACCATAGATTACAATTTAATCCTTATAAACCAGTTGCTCTTGTAATAACGTAAATAAATACCGTCCTAATTTAAACCATCATTATTTCAACTGATTTGGACCATGCATATGTATCTTCTTTTGTAGATTTTTAGTGTATAATGGTATATTTGAGGCAGTAGGTGATTTGTCTTCGAAGACATGATCATTAGTTTTAAGAAAAATATTCGTTAGTCCGTGTTTAACTTGGTGATTACAAGATCCAAAAACAGGCCGTGCGTGTGTCATAACGGAAACTCTATTGAAAAGACTGAATTTTGTGGATGAATTATAAAACTTATTATATTTCAAACAAAAGTGTGCGGAAGAACATAATTACTAGCTAAATGATGAAAAGGCCAAAAACAAATTGCAATTTTACAAATTCGTATGGTTCGTAAAAAAACTATGAGACATGAGATTCGGTCATTCTGTCAACTTTGGGTATTATTACTATTACTTGTCAAATTAAGATAATCGTAGTTAATTAAGACTAACTAACTAACTAATATATATGTATCGAGAAAAGTATAACAGTCAGGAGTAGTAGTTGAGATATGAGAAAGATTCAAGGTGGCGATATAACACAATTATTCGCAATGCCTAGTGAAGCATCGTTATCAATATCGATCCCCATCACTCTCTATTCCCTCATATAGATAATCCTTGTGATCATACACACACAACATTCAGAAAGAACAATATTATACGATATCCACAACCTAACAATGATAAAAATTCAAAAAAAAAAAATTAGAAAAAAATAGAAAAGGTTTCGAATTACATCAATCAAATACTTAAAATTTAACATAAAAATATTATTCTTATAACTTATTATCAGTCGTTCAGAGAACCTTAAAATGATGCCAAAAAGTATAATAGTATTTAGTCCTTTTCTTACAAAATTATTAAAAAAAAAATGCAAGCTGGCCGGTGCTACAGCGTCCACTATAGAAAAACATTTATCTTTATATAAGATCCTTTACTCCATTCATGTAATCATAATTCATAAATATATAAAGAGAGAAAGTGAGTTAAAATAGCTAAACGACACAATGGCTGCGAAGAATCTCTTATTGGTCTTTATCTCTCTCTTTCTCACCCTAAACCTCGTCTCCGCTCAACTCCGCCGCAACTTCTACGCCGGAAGTTGTCCCAAGGTCGAACAAATCGTCAGAAACGCTGTTCAACAAAAGTTCCAACAAACTTTCACTACCATTCCCGCTACTCTCCGGCTTTATTTCCACGATTGTTTTGTCAATGTAAACCATTTTTTCTTTTTTTTCTTTTTTCTTTCTGAACTTTATTTTCATTTCTTTTGGGTCTAATGTATGAAATTGATTAATTAATGTCTTAGGGTTGTGATGCCTCGGTGATGATAGCGTCGACTAATAATAATAAGGCGGAGAAAGATCATCCGGATAATTTGTCGCTGGCCGGAGATGGATTCGACACCGTCATTAAAGCTAAACAAGCTCTTGACGCCGTTGCAAATTGTCGTAACAAAGTTTCTTGCGCTGATATTCTCACGATAGCTACTCGTGACGTCGTTAATCTCGTTCGTAACTCATCTATCATATGTTCATAAATCTCGAATTATACCATTACCGTTAATTTTGTTTTGAACAAAGGCTTTCAGACCATTACCGTTATTGTTATATAAATTGTTAGGCGGGCGGACCAAGATATGAAGTTGAACTGGGAAGGCTTGATGGGCTATCGTCTACGGCGGCTAGCGTCGGAGGGAAGCTGCCACATCCGACGGACAACATCAACCAACTCACTTCACTTTTTGCGAAAAACGGCCTTAGCCTCAACGACATGATCGCTCTCTCCGGTAAGATATTTATCATTCAGACCAAACCTATATCTAGTGAGTGGTGACTTGACTTAATATTGCGAATTCGGTTTATTTGATTTGGATTTGGTTTGGTTTTATATCAAACAGAAGAAAATAGGAATTTTAAGTAATTTTATACTAATAAATAAGATGCTTTAATTTATAATATATTTTACTTCATTATTCGAGCCCGTTATTACCATGTGAAAACTTAGATACCAATCTGTGTCAGATTAAAATTTCAGTTTTGTTACTTCGATTCGGTTTAAAAGTTCTCGATCGTAGTTTAAATTTGGTTCGATATTATAAACAGGAGCGCACACATTAGGATTCGCTCATTGCAACCTAGTGTTCAACAGGATTTACAGTTTCAACAAGACATCGCAAGTGGACCCCACAGTTAACAAAGCTTACGTGACAGAGTTACAAGCGTCATGTCCTAGAAACGTAGATCCAAGAGTGGCTATAAACATGGACCCAACAACGCCTAGACAATTCGATAACGTTTACTACAAAAACTTACAACAAGGGAAAGGATTGTTCACGTCAGATCAAGTTCTGTTCACAGATCGTCGGTCAAAGCCAACCGTCGACTTATGGGCCAATAATGCAAATTTGTTTAATCAAGCTTTTGTTAACTCCATGATCAAGCTTGGTCGTGTTGGTGTTAAAACCGGTCGTAATGGCAATATCCGTCGTGATTGTGGAGCCTTCAATTGAATTTAAATACACCTAGTTCTTTTATTTCCATTCAATTTAAATTGAGGTTTAGGATGGTCTCATCATGCTGGTTCAGCTCAAATGTAATAAGTCGCGATTTTGGGTTTCAGTTTGCTAAAGTAAAAATGCAAACCTAAAGTTCTATGCCTTTGTAATTTAGAATCTCAGAGTCTTAATAAATTTTATTATCATATATATGAACCGGTACATCATACATGATAAGTCCCACTGACAAATAATACTTCGCGGGTTTGATCGTGACTTTAAATTTGTGTCAATCATCTATTGTTTTGTAATGTACATACAGTTTTCCTGCTGAAACCCAAAAAAAAAAAAAAATAAGAAAGAAATACATCATACTTTAACAAAATTATTAAAAAGATTGTCAAAAAGCACTAACATGCACACACAGAAAAAGATTCAGGTCCATAATCTTAATTCACCCAAAAAAAAAACAAGCTGGAGATTATTTGAGATTATACGTTCATTAATCCTAAATGATTGAAGTAATTCGCTAATCTAAAATTATCCACCATAATTCATCAATATTTTTTGAACCAGAAATGTTCGACGGTATATATGGGACAAACTCTCTCGTACTAAAAATCTCTACCCAAACTTATATATGAGGCATTTTTCATTCCATACAAATACCTCTAGGAGACTAAGACCGATAATTTGTTTGTTGTAGAAGTTGATTTTATTCCTATTAATAAAAGTGAAACTGAAGAAAAACAAAAACGAAAAAAACTGCAAGACGAATAAACGGACCAATCTCTTGAGAAACAGTTTTGCCTTTTCCTCTTTCTCTGGTGCACAATTCACTTCGGGGTTGCAAAGTTACTTCTGCTACAAGACATGTCTTGTAAGTTAGTAACAGCGTTTCAACTTTCAACTTGGAATTTTCAACGTTTTTGTGTAGCTTATTTTTGGGATATAAGCCCAGGCCCAGCCCATAAAGCAACAGCTTCTAGGGATTCTTGTATTTTCTTACAACAATATTATGTGGTGGCAACAAAAATGTTACTTATTCTCGCTTTTGAGAAATTAATAATTTGTCATGTTTCTTTTGTCCGATGTTTAAGGAACTTAATCTACTTGATTATTATAGTAATAAAATTAGTCTTTGACCTACATTCGGAAGCTGGGATTATTTTTTGACAAAAATTTTAATTTAATAAATAAATAAATTTTATTTTTATATAAAAATTATTGAAAGTCACTAGTTGCATCCATTCGCGGTTAAATTAGAAATCGTAATGCATTTGCGAATTGCATTATAACAAAAAGTTAAACCCAAGAGCAATAATAATGCTTATGATATAGCTTATTATTAGTTGATTATAAATACAGAATGCAGTGTCCCAATAATTAATATCTCAAAACATAGCAAGCACATGACAATTCAGTTGTGTTGGGATCTCTTTGAGACATTTCTCGCTAGGATACTGCAACTTTCGTAATTTAGAAGTTAAGCTCATTGCTAAGATAGGTTTTTATTTTTATGTTATGCGTTTCCAGATTGACAATTTTCGTCAATTGCATATGCGTTGTGGCACCGACTCCAGCTAAACGTACGTATGTCTATTTACATTCTTCCAAATCATCAAAATCTATCACATGTTTATATTCAATTTTTTTTTATAATTGTTAATTAATAGTAGTAGTACATAGCATTCAAAATTAATATAACCAGATTTTTACATTTTATATAAAATGCATTGTTAAAGTCTATAATAAGAATATAGATGTCGTATCGTATTATAGTAAAAATAGTTACATAAAAAACATCAATTACTTTTCGAGAAGAAGTTATAAAAATATGATGTTATACAATAAAATCGCTATATTTTATAACATTTTTGGCAGGATATTTATAACAAAAAATTATATATATTATATTCAGTAAAGATACAAAAAGTATTTTTCTATTATCCAAAAAAAAAAACTTTTTGCGTGCCTACTAACTAAATTGATGAGAAGAAATGGCTCTTTGCATATCCAAAAGCCGTCTGATCCCTGAAGACCTAATTTTCGTCGTACCATTTAATTAAGAATAATAATTATTCAAATTAATACTTGAATATTGGCAACTATTGTACTAAACTCACCTGGAAATTGGAATCCATGGGAACCAAATTTATCGATTTGCATTTTCTACAAATCAAGTGTCAATTCTATATAGGAGTTTATTCGTATAGGATCTTTATATTTCATCTGAGCTGGCTCGTATAGTGAAAAAATTGATATAATTAAAAAGCAACCAAGTTTATGTATCTTTTCATAATATTCATTGGTCGATGGCAGATTTGTCCCCTAATAAAATTTGTCCTCATGTTACAATCTTTTGTAGGCAATTAAAAATATATATAAAAGTTACAACAATTTTTTTTAGTTTCCTTAATTAGAATGTCGCCGTTATAAAAAAATGATTAAACAAAGCATGGAAAATACAAGTTGGAGGTAATTTACATGTATTCAAATGAAAATCGTTCTATGTATTTGTTTGGGATTAGACAGTATAGTAGAAAACATGCTATATGCGTCTTCTTAAAATTGTTTACCAATGTTCTCTATCTACTCTATATACATATATCATACGTTCTCGTTATAATTTAAATACTATCAAAGGTTGGAAAATCCAGACCATGTGTGTAAGCAAAGTAGCAAGCCTAACAATTTTCATCAACAGATTATTTATTCTCATCGTCAAAGTATATAAAAACACTCAATTATTATATCACCAAAAATTATCATATTTCTCGATAGAGAAAATCATTAAGTAGCCAATAATTATGCGGCTTCACTAAAAATCCACTTCCCACTCACAACCAACAAAAAAAAAAGAACCCTAACAAAAACTGAGTGCGAAGAGTTTGCGTCGTCGGTTTTAAACAAAAAGGTTTAGTAACTTTTTCTCACTTTTGCTTCTGTATCCATCGCCGCTGATTCCATTTTCACAACACGACGTCGTTACTGACTCCTCCGATGGACTTCCCGGATGATCACCGTTAACCGCCTTACAAAACGGCGGCGGAGGAAGTAAAGGAACTGTTACAACCGGACCGGTTAGAGCTAACCCTTGGTTCAACTGGAAACCCATATTCGAATGATAAGACCGACCGGTCTTTGTTCGTTTCCGGTTGACCGGAGTTTCTTCCATCTCCGTCGTAGAAATTATCTTGGATCTTGAGGTCGAGAAACGGCAATGGTGGTTTCGACTGCTCTCGTCATTCCGTGAAGACTCGTCGGAGGAGATCAACGACGGAGACTCAAGGAGATCTGAGATTGGTCGTAAAGTTCCGCCGCGAAGAACAGTTTCAACAGCCGCTTGGCACACGTGCCAGTTTCCAGTCCATAACATACCAACCGCTCCGTTAACGGGATTCACTGTTCTCCCACACGCTTCAAACAACAACGACTGAAACAAAGCTGAACAAACAAACGGAAAAAAATCAATCTCATATTATTAGCACAAAAAAAAAGAATCGAATCTTGAAACCTAATCGAGGCTAGCTCTCTTGTAGGTAGCCTAGTAGTTTTATATTAATAATGATGTTGCGTGTTATATACTGGAACATAGAAAGAGTCGTACCAGGGCGGTTTAGTTCAGGTACGGCGGAGATGAAAGACATGAGACCGGCACGGCCAAAGAATTTAGCGACGAAGACGGTGGCGTGGCCTTGTGACTCGGGGGATTCAATCCATTGAAGGCACGGACGAAGGATGCATGTTTCGCTACAACCTTTTCGAAGAACTCTACATCCATTGCAACTCATATTTTTAGGCAACAACAAAAACCAATTTCAAAACTATCGAGAAGATATACTATCCAAGATTTTGGGAGCAAGAACACACGGATTTTGATCTGATTTGATAGAAGAGAGAGTGAAGAAGAGAAAGAGGAAACAAGGTTTAATTTGAAGATGAGAGAGAGGCCTGTATTTGGATTTATAGAGGCGAGTGAATAATAAAAGAGAGTGTGTCAACTTGTTTTCTTTTTTATTCCCTTGTCCTTTCTTTTCCACTATTTTAATTTAAGCCTTTGTGTATATAATAATATACAGACATATTAAATATTTCAATGTATGGGAAAGACAGAAGAAACTCAAAAAAGTTTGGTATTTAGCCGCTTAGGGTATTCTTGATAAAACTTTGAAAACTTTAAGTATTTACGTGGATCAAGAATAGCTGATAAGATAGGAACAACAATTAGAATTGTTTAATACAGTTAAATTAACTTACAGCTATTTTTATCCATATCAGTTAGTAAGGTTATGAAACAATCAAATAATTATTTACAAATAACCAAAAAAAAGGTAGGTGAGGGACGAAAGAAGAAGAATACAACACTACAAGAAAGGACAGCGTTTGGGAAGGGATTCCAAAGGTATTGGCGTTGGGGAAAGAGAGAGAGAGTGAAAGAGCGTTTCCGTTTCTCCGCGAACACTTGTCGCTGACTCAGACTCGTGTTGTTTATATTACTTTCTTGCATTTTTTAATATTCATTTAAGTGCTTCTTTTTAAAATTGTACTACTTTATTCCTTTTATTCAATAAGTACTATATATATATATAGAATATGGACAAAGCTGAATTTGGGATTTGATAGAGAGAAAAAAGGAATAGACAAATCTTACGTCAGGAGACGATGGGGTGCACGTGGATCATGGGAAATTATTGGTACAGCTTGTGGTGTGTATATTTCAAGAGATGTGTTCATTGGTAGTTATCGTGTGTTACTTGATGATTCGATTTGTTTAGGTGGTGAACGAATCATAATTTTCTAGGGTTTAATCATTTGGAAAGCATTATTGATAGAAAAGAAAAGATAATGAAACTAATTATAAGCAATTCACAAGAAGACAAACTGTTAAAAGAAAGAAAAGAGTGACAAAGTGCTGTGCAATAATACTTTTATGTCTTGGTTATCTGTTTACGTTCGTCTGAGCATCTAGGTGTTAAATCATGTATTTCCATTCAAGTGAAACTAGTTTAATGTTTAAACCATCATTTCTTGATGTATAAGCGTAAGATCCAAATGCAATTTTTTTTTGTTTAAATTGTATTTGATCAAAATAATTTAAACAAAAAAAAAAATTGCATTTGGATCTTACGCTTATACATCAAAATTATAAAATATAGATCCCAAAAAATGTCACATGTAAAGGCTAACAAAATAATAACAATGTTGACATATTATTTTGTTTATCGATTACAAGATTATCTTTTTTGTTAAAAAAAAAAGAAAGAGCAAAGATTTTCTTTTTCATTACAAACATGATTCATGTTTGTCCATTGTTCTATACTTTTGTCGATATTATACACATGCAATTTACCACAGCAGAGTCCGAGTTCTGGTATTTGAGAAAGTATCATCTGAACCCGACTATGAAAAATATCATTTCAAAAAGCAACTATTAGAAAAGTTTCATCAGAAGAATATACGAAAAAATAAATTACGTACACGAACTCGAATCTTGTCCATAACAATGTCAATCTTATAATTCGTGGGGCGTTACATAATAAGAAAAGGTCACATGACGATTAAAAACAAAATGTTTACGAGCTTTAAAGAGAGAATGTATATATATCCACAATATTGCGTTTATGTATATCCACAATATTGCTCAACACTTTAACTTGCATCATTCTACTTTCATGTACTTCCAATCACTTTGGAGGTACAAACAAAAGGTATTAATAACGAGAGAGGAACGTGGTGTCCATGAGTCATGGACCTCGTCGTCTTCGACAAACTCATGTGTCTAGATTATATAAATCAGTTTTATAAGTACAAGTAATATAAAGGCTGTTTAGTTTATTGTATATTGACTGGTAACTACAATTGACTCTACGTACCTACGACACAACATAAGTTTTTGCAATCTCTTGGAACTACAAGTCTACAAAAGCCGTTATTGACCCTTCGCCATGTTCAAAGGTTCTTCTCTCTGCAGTGTGTCTCTCTCTCTCTCGTATTTTCTTCTGTCTTCTATTAAAATCAGAACATTTTGGAAAAGTGCTTTGCTTATGCAAATTCCCCAGTGGCGAATTTTCCAAAAATTCTGACCTAAAACTAGAGAAATTTTATCTCACATCATGTTCCACTCTTTGTCGGAATACTTAAATTTTAGGTCACAAACTACTACTTAAAGTATAATTAGGTTTATTGTTCTTTTATAGATACGACATGTCTACCTGCAAAATGAATCATAATTTAATGGCACTAGTCCAAAGTATTTGGTTGATATTTTAAGTAGTAACAGTATGATAAGCACTATAAAACGAATAATAAAAAACACAAATAGGGTTAATGTAAACATACAAATAATATAATAGCGTATTGAATAGAGAGACATAATGAGAAATTTGTTCAACAAAAAAAGAAAAGAAAAAAAACTTCTTTTTTTACATCAAATAAACTAATTTACCTTATTTGTGGAATAATAGAAGAGTACTGAGTTAATATAAATCGTGATTTCATATAATAATAGTCATTGCAGCACTCCAGATTTTGGAAGAAAATTATTTAACAGAATATTTGATGCAATCAACTGCTACATGATTTTTTAGTTTCTTCTTTAATGGTCATGAAGAAAATCTGCCACTGTATCTTAAGTTTCTGCTTTACGATCGTAACTAGATATGAAATTTAAACATTTTTTTTGAACTGTTCTTGTCGCTTCTGACGTGTCATACTTATCCAAAATAGCTTTTAGCTCTGTCTTCCGTACAGTTGAACTTGCTGGAATGTAACATGCAACAATCACAATATTATATTTTATCAGCCATACGAATGATACGATCATATTCAGATATTCGTTTTTTATGTTGAAAATCATTATAAAAAACTTACTTTTACATAAACGATATGGAACAGTCACAAAAAAGAAGTAAACCGAACGTTAGTTAATTTGGCAAAAAAAACGACAATAATTTCAATCTGAAAATGGTATTTGGTTTAATTAATATAATGGAGTCTATGTATATATGTTTATATATTAAACCAATTACTATCAAATATATCTCTAAATTATGATTCAACGAAATGAGGACATACACATGCAAAGATAAATATAATCAATTTTTATCGGCAGGATGGTTCACTAATTCGAAGCCTAAGTTAACTCCAATTATATAAATAGAAATTAACTACTATACCATTTTTTTGTTTCGAAGAAGTACTGTCAGCAAATCGAAATATTATATATATGTACCTCCCTCGTCAAAACGTAGGTATAATCATGAAAAACAGGAACATTGTGGATATTACACACAACAATCACCACCACTGGCCAACATTTCCCCTCCTACTGTTTTGTATTTGATGTCATTTATCCTCCTTTCAATGCATGCCATATATATTACGATTTTTTTTTTATGCTATTTTAGTTTCTGATAGGATTTAACCAAAAGATACTAACTAGCATTGATGCGCAGTACTATTCTAGTTAGAATTAAACAGGGTGAATTTGGAGTATAACAAAAAAAAATCTAAAATTAATTAACTAATCAAAGTGTTTTGAGAAAGATAAGAAGAAAAAAGGAAAATTCGTTAGCTTTTAAATTAGTTTTTTTTGTTTGTTATTGAACCAAATTTCTCTTAAGAAAATCAGTACTTACGACGACTGATAATTTGGTCTTGACTGGTTTAACTGCAGTGGTTGCGGTTGCAGTTGTGGAAGTTTGCGGAAGCGGACGGTTGCGGTTTTAAGCGTTATGAAACGATTCATACGACTGGTATAGCGGTTAAAAACTGATGCGTTTGCGGGAGAATTATGATTGGTTGGTTAGCGGATGCAACAGCGGNTAGCGGATGCAACAGTGGTTAAACAAAAAATTAACAATATAACTATATTATATAACTATATAAAATATCAAAAATGTATATTATTATAATAAAATTAATTATTAAAAAAATTAATTTTAAAATTTATTAATAGAAAATTATTATAAGTGTTTAGTGAATAATTAATAGAAAATATGAAATTTATTCATATA
>OVBI01000483.1:0-72070 GCA_900406495.1 Sisymbrium altissimum | reverse complement strand
TGTTAAGAAAAAGTTAATTGTACAAAGGTGACTATTTTTATATAAAGCTAACTATATATTTAACTATTTTTAAATTTCATAATTTAGTTAACTGTTTAACTTGTTACATAGTTAACTTCAAACATATTATGTATTTAAACATACTACAATAGTTGATTATCTTCATATCACATTTAATTAATATTTATTAAATAGTTACCTATTTTAAAAACATACAAGTAAACTATTATTAAAATATATAGTCAATTATTTTTAAAATCTAGTTTTATAATAGTTAACTATTTGTAAATGTTGGTAAGTATATAGTTAACTATAGTATTATAATAGTTGATTATATATTTGACATAGGTACTATGGACAATTGAACATAGTTAACTTCTTAGAAAATAATATCATGATTGGATATCTCTATATCACATTAGCTATTATTAAACTATTTTGTTGAATAATTACTTATTTACAATATAATCAACTATTCTAAAAATATAGTCGATTATTTTTGGAATATAGTTACACACTAATTAACTAGATATATACATAGTTAACAATATAATTCAACAAACATTTTCACCTGTAAACACTAATGACCGTTGCAGAGGTTAGTAGAATCTGAGAACATGGTCTCCACGGTCCGTGATCATGAGATGTCTTCCTCCCTCGTCTCTATTTCAGAATTTCTTATCGCCACCGCCTTCATTATAATCTGTGATGGAATCTCCACCAAATTTCATTGAAGTAATACATTATCTTCTCCACTGAATCCTACGATTAGTACAAAGATTAATAATATAATCGGAGAATTTTGTTTGTTTGAGAAGACGGAAAACACGAGGTGGAGAGACTTGTTTGAAACGAGTACATTCGGTGACATTTGATTTTGTTTTTAAAAACTAGAAAACGACAAAATAAAGTAAAGTAAAAGAGAGAGCAGTTACACTTTAATATTGTACTGAGGGCACAAAAGGAAATTCTTCTATTGAAATTGTTAATTTCTTAATTTGCATTGTGGACCTATTAAATACTTTATTTTGGTCCAAATGACTAATATACAGCCTAATTTCCCTACATTATATTGATTGCTCCATAATTTCTTAAAGTCTAAATATATACCCTATTTTTTTCTAGAAAACAAAAAAATCATATTTACCCGTATAGTTTCCAAAAATCCCATTGCTTTTAAAACATCGTGTACAAATGTCCTGTGGTCCTTTTGTTTTTCCCTTTTTCGTATGTATCACCCAATCTTTGAGCCGTAATGTAAATGATGCAGAAGTAAAATACTATATACAAATAATACAAGCATATTTTGTGGCCGCATGCTTACATTCCCAGGTCGGATTCATAAGTGATAGAAATACATTATTTTCAGTTTATGAGATTAATCTAATATCCAAAAGTTACATAAGCAGCCAACATAGTAGCTAGAGGAACCGAAATATTGTCGTCTAATTGATCGGTGATGGGTAGTGATTCAACCAACGTAGCGACCATTGAGACCATCGCGACTCTCGTAAAGGTCGTTTCCCAGTTCATGATGTGAAGGTACCCAAGGCTCGAGTAATAGTAAAGTAACCTGGATATTATTACAACAAAAAAAACGTTTTGGTTTATTTGCAAATCTGCTCTATTTTAAAGAGTTGTTCATCAAGAAGACGATATTATGAATGATTAATTGTGGGTTTGGTGTTTTTTTTACCCGATGGATATTAAGAAGCCGAATATGAACATGGAGATGCTTCCCGCCCAGCTCTTCCTTGGGTTGTAAGGTATCTTCTGTGATCCAAACTTACGTCCCATGATATCAGCTATTCCTGCAAAGACGCATTGTTGCAGCGGTCAGTTCATTAATTTATGTGTTTTATAGTTAACAAATTATAGTTGACAAAAGAAATGTCTAATGATTAATAGTTCATATCTTAACTAGATTCGAGTACATTAAAATTTCGTTATAACTATGATGTTTAGAGTTAGAATGAGAGAATTGTTTTGATTAAAAATGAGTTTTCAATGTACTTGTTTCCCATGTTATCAACACTTGATCATCGGTAGGAAGACATAGGATTCAATATTCGCAGAGAGGCAACGCTAGCTATATCCTAATGTTTCTCTTGTTTTCAGTAGTTGAAAATCAACGAATCCGAGAAACCCTAGTTTTCCGTTAATCTTAAAATCAAAGGATTATTAGTCTATATAGGGATCCCGTGTATAGTCAGTCGTCTCCACTACATCACATACCAAACCAGAAATAGCGATGATAACCTATCAAGAAAAACATCCCGAAAACAAAGAAGATTTATAACAGATAAGAAAAGTTACCGTCGCCCCCGCACATCATTGCCAGCGAGATCATACCGATAGGAGAATCTCTCCAAAAGAAAATTGCAGAGACGAGAAGGGCTAGAACGTAGAACAAGGGACCTTTAAGCAACTCTCTGGGGGGAGGGTTGGTTGGAAAGAAAACAAGAAATGCGTCATGAAATCATCAAGAGTTTGAAGAATAAACAAAGAGACAAGGCTAAACAACTTACTCTGGTTTTCCTTCTCTGGTGACGGATTTGATTAGCGTTGAATTTGGGGAGACGGATAAACCGTTGACAACAAGCCTTACGCAATTCACTAATGGAACAAAAGCAGCAAAGTATCGAGCTTCCGTCGATGCGCTGAACTTAAATAAAGATGAAGAAAAAGCAAATCATGATGCTGAAGTTTTAAATGTAAAGAGGCTAATTTCATTGGCATCCCCCGTATAGAGAAAGGCATACCTGAAGATTGGCCACGAGAGTACGAAAAGCAGACCTGAGAGTATATGCACAAGCTTTCTGCTCAATCTCTGTTTTCATGTAAAACAATACAAGAAAAATATATGTTACTAGAGAATCAAAGTCCTTTATTTCTTTTAATAGTTCTTACTTTCTTAGCACAAAATGAACAGAAATTTATCAAATCACAGAGTCTCCATCCCGACAAACTATTTACTGCATCAGTTTTGAAAAGACTTATCATATGAGAAACTTCATTCCACAGGCGAACAAGAGTGTGTATTCATTTTGGTTTTGTTCAACGAAAGAAAACAGCAGAGATTTAAAAGTGGTTAAGAGACCTGTGGAATCACGTTTCGCTTCGTGAGACTCTCGAAGCTTAAGACGAGCGCGTAGGCTCCGCCGAGAACTGCCACGGTGGCTCCAAGGTCATGCAACAGAGAATCCTTCGTAACCGCGAAAGAGATCAGACGGTGGCGAGCGCGTAACTGACTCGAGGAGCCGATTCCGGTCACGCCGATGAGACATGGAGAAGAAATAGAGATAACCGGCGAACAGAACCGGGGAGTCGACGCGGTGTTCCAGAACCTGGAGCTGCTCCGGCATAACTGATGGCTAATCGGAGATAGAGGCAACTTTGCCGCCATTTTAACCGCGGCGCCAGCAGAAGCAGAGCAGAGCTCCGAGGCCTGAGTTGGGGAGGACAAGTTTTGAGAAAATGATATCCTAATAATTAATAACTATTCGTTTTTGTATTTTATCTTTTTTATTTTGGGGGGTTAGTTAGAAATAAAACGTTATCTGTGATGTGTCGCTTTCTCATTGATCGATGAGAATCCGAAATCTGACTCACATGACCATCTCGTTTTATTTTGGGGGGGTTACTTGATTTAGTTGGGGGCTCTGTACTTCACCTAGTGATGGCAATACCCAATGGGCATGGTCTATTTACGGAAGTGTTTTTTTTCTTTCTTCTCGTACCCGATTTTTCGGCTTCTTGTAATATCCGATTAATTATTAAGGTTCTGCTTTTTTCCTTTTTTTTTTTTTTTGAGAACGGGTGAAGAATATGGTTGTGGAAAGAAGTTATGTCCAAATAAAATTATGATGTCATGAGCTGAAATCTGTCTTTAGGTATTCGATAAATAGTTAAGCATGATTTATTTTGGCTTTAATTGATTACTTATGAAAGTTGATTTTAAGGAGGAAAACTGATTTTAGACAATGCATTTTTCGAATGAATATACTTCGTAAGTTCATACAGTACTATAATATTTTGATCTGGAAAATTTGAGAGTTTTGTCACATATATAACTAGATATTTTAATACTTGAGACGATTTCACAAAGTATAAATCATCATTTTCCGACAAGGCTCGGATTCGAATCCAACAATGTTACTTGAGACTACAACTAGCTAACCTTGGCTGAAAATTTGACTATGTTTATTGTTAAAACATATATTTTGGAGACCGTGGACTATCTGACTAGTGTGCATCAACTTTGACTTTAGTGCCAAAAATATAGAAACAAGACAAGTGTGACAAATTAGATACATATATAATCACGAATTCACAATGGTAAATAGCTATTAGACGGACCACGACATTACTACATTAGAAACGAGTCTCTTGAATGACACCCACCTTGCAATGGTGTATATGTACATCTAATAACACTGTTATTTCTCAATGAATAGCACGGACCAAGATAAATATCTAACGAATAAGAAAACCCCCCAAGAGAAGAAAAAGGTAAACAGTATAGATCATGTGATTACGTGAGAGCTCTATCAGGGACCCCCCAATATATAAACGATTGACAAAGGTACAATATACGGAGAACGAATCAAGGGTGTCGATGACGACGAGCATGCATGTGTTTCATAACTTCGGTTTATTTTTTGCCGAAAAAACTCATCGGATAAATATCTACGCATGTATTCGAATATTTAAATCACTCATTTGTTTACTTATGGTACTATTTTGTCTTTCATTATCAGTTTTGAAGAAAGACGGATAGAACCATATGCCGCATTGAAGACAAAAAGAAGAGTCTGCTACTCTGCTGCATTAAATGACTCCAATTGCAGATTACAGAATGCATTTAATTAAGCTTTTATTTGCGTTACAGATTGGTGACACAATAGAATTAAACATTGTATGTAATTAATTGCTAGTTTCTTAATCATTTGATAAATGATATTTTAATGTTTTCATTAATTTTGATTGTTTCGTACGCAATCGTCACGCTAGAAGATCCAATGATTTACGCAGTTTAAGGAGTACTCATTTTATTACGATACGGCAGATGATTATGTACGAATTACCAGTTAAAAGCCATAAGAGCGTATAATATAATGCTTACGAAACACTAACTAACTAAACACAATATATCAGATTCGTCAATGTAATTTTACATGTTTGTTGGTTAACGTACGATTGTTCATTTAACTTCGTTTCAATAATTCAAACTGATCCACAGACTACATATAAACTTAAAGAATAAATTAAGATACAAAGCTTATATTTCAAAACTCTACATAATACACTTTTTTTTTTGTTCAAAGAACATGGCAATGTTGCACATGATTAAAGAAGTGTTTATATATTTGAGCGATAATTTGTGCCAAAACATTAGGTTTATTTGTATTTCTTTCATCGGAATAGATATATATTCTGTTTTAGCTACATTTGTTTTATGGGCTAACAACAAGGCGAATAACTTTCGATATAATACAACACGAAAAATAATAAATTTAATCTAAAGTATCACCGTCGATCATTTATCATACAAAAAATGCAAGTAAACTCTATACTCCAGTTGAAATGGCAAACATTATTATGAGAGAAAAAAGAAGCATTTCTTTATTGTATATGTAACGTAAAATAATGAGAGAGAGCTTTAACGAGAAAGATAAAGATTTCATTATCACTAATAGTGACAATTACTGCTCAGAAAGCAATTGGACGACTCTAATAAACGCGTGAAATCTGATCTTTTGACGAAACAATTGTTTTGTCACCGTCCTAACAAAATAATAAAATAACAAATAATATAAAGAAATTAGATTTGAAAGAAAATTAAGAATTATAATGTTATTAAAGAAAAAAAAAAAAGGTGGGGAAGTTTGACAAAAAAATTGCTCATTCTCCACCACTGTCTCCTCTTCAAACAGATTCGCAACTCAAAAGTACGCAAAATAATCAATAATCAATCTGAATCTCTTCTCTCTCTCTCTCTATATTCTCATGGTGAAGTATTGTTGTGGCACCTGAAACAGAGTGAGTGAGAGAGAGCTGCGTATTTGAAGAACAGAGCGAAGCAGCTTTCTTCTTCTTCTTCTTCGACTTGTCGTCCATGGTGAGAAACTCACTCTCCCTCGAGATCGATGAGAATGGCGGCGGCGGAAGAGACGGGAACCACAACGCCAACAACGTGGCCGGAAACGGAGAGACATCGTTCCACTCCGTCCGAGATCGTCTCCGTCTCAAGAGGAATCCGAGCGAGAGGCGAGATCGGTCTCACTCCGGTCTGGATCGGTCTTCCTTGCGCAGCAGCCGACCTCATCACATTGGCCGATCGCTGAACCGCAAGGGATTGCTCTCGTTACTCAAGCCACGTGGCACCTGTTTGCTCTACTTTCTGGTCTCCTTCACGGTCTGCGCGTTCCTCATGTCCTCGCTCTTGCTTCAGAATTCCATAACCTGGCAAGGGAATGCCAGGGGAGCGCAAGCCAGAACCCGAATTGGATTGGGGACTACGTTGAAGTACCTCCCTCGAGGAATTGCGATGACGCTGATCCAAGGGCAAGGCCTTGATCCCTTGCGCTCCACCGTCAGGATCGGCGTTCGTCCGCCCAGGCTTGCTCTCGTGAGTCTTCTTTTTTTCAATCGATGCCGCTAGATCCACTTGAGTTACTCGTACACTAAGCGTTATCTTCACTGTGAGAAAGTAGTAGAGTTTAAGTACATGTTTCTATTTCTAGCACTTTGGATTTGATTGTAGAACTGCAACATTTTAGAAGAGGAGCTGCCAAGTCGTGCTGGTTCAATGCCATTAGAATCTATGAACGTTTTTTCTTTAATTAATTCATGAGAACTATATCTCCTTCCTGAAGAGACTTGCTGTGGACCCGTGTGTATCTTCTTTTCTTATCATAGCTTTAGTAGATTAACCACCAGCAAGATTTAAAATGTCACTAAGGACTCTATGGGACCAAGATCTAAATTTATGAGCTAGTTAGATCCTTAACGCCCTGACTAGACACGGGATCATGGGAAAATGCCTTGTGTTGCAGTTAGATGCTGCCCCTTGGGGTATCCCAAGCTCATCATGTTTGAGCTTGGCATTAGGGTGTTCATCGTAATGCATTGTTAATCTGTCCTTGGACCCATTTCTAAATTAGCTTTGGAAAATTACCCTTGTTAAGTATATCAACACTGATTTATATTCTCTGCTCGATCTCAAAAAAGATTTCTATTCGTCCGTCTCAATGCACTTTCTATTCACTCATTTGTTTTATATATTTTGATTGACAGATACTAGGGAATATGAAGAAAGATCCCCGAACACTAATGTTGGTCACAGTGATGAAGAATCTTCAAAAACTGGGTTATGTTTTTAAGGTGAAACTTTTTTGGCATTTTATTCTGGCAGCTATACCGCTCATGTCGTAGAATTTTCTTTTCTCCTATTTATGGTATAAGCAGAAAAGATGCTCTAATTTGTTAATCCACCGTAAATATGCAGTGAAGTGTGGATACAAACATATATGTGTCTTACTTCCCTCTTCTCTTAGAAAAGCTTGTGACCTTAAAAGTTGTCAGGTTTTTGCCGTAGAGAATGGTGAAGCACGTTCATTGTGGGAAGAGTTAGCTGGACACGTTACAGTTTTGGTTTCAGATCAGCTGGTGCACGCTGATTGGACAATGTATGTGGTTATCAATTCTTTGAAAACTTTCTTGTTCTTTTTCTGGCCATATTTTCAAATCAGATTTCTTGGTTACTTTATTGAATTTTTTTTGGTTTCTCCCCTCCCCTGGATAAAGTTACAGTGATTCATCTTCTGCAGTTTTGAAGGTGTCATTGCTGATTCGCTTGAAGCAAAAGAAGCTATTTCAAGGTGGGTAAATTAAGTTTGTTAGCTGCCTGCTAACAGAGTGACATTTGTACTGCCTACTTATACTGGCTGTTGCTGCATCAAATGTGTAAAATCAACAAGCTGTTTCGGCGTCTCACAATTTTGACAAATCCTTCTGTGGTTGCCATTCTATGATGATAAAAAATCATTTTTTTGCAGCCTAATGCAGGAGCCATTTCGTTCAGTACCACTTATATGGGNATATGGATAGTTCATGAAGATATTCTTGCAAATCGGTTGCCTGTTTACCAAAAGATGGGCCAGAATTCTCTAATCTCCCACTGGCGTGGTGCTTTTGCGAGAGCTAATGTGGTTGTCTTTCCACAGTTTACTCTGCCGGTATATTTCTGTCTGCAATAAGCTTATGTAACCACTTCAAGTCTACCCGAGTGTCTGCTTTGTATTTTGCCTAAGATCATATTCTTTATTCAGATGTTGCATAGCGTTCTTGATGATGGGAACTTCGTCGTGATTCCGGAATCAGTTGTCGATGTTTGGGCTGCTGAAAGCTACAGTGAAGTCCACACAAAACAAAAACTGAGGGAGATTAACGGATTTGACGAGGATGACCTGATCATCATGGTGCTTGGGAGCTCCTTCTTTTATGATGAGTTTTCTTGGGATAATGCCGTTGCAATGCACATGTTGGGACCACTTTTAACACGATATGGGAGGAAAAAAGATACCGGCGGATCCTTTAAGTTTGTGTTTCTATATGGTAATTCTACCGAAGGACAGAACGATGCTGTACAGGTAAGAAATTTTTTGGTAGGCTTTGTAATATCTTCTTCTTCCTAGAAGGTTAGGAAATATAGTTTCTGGAATCGATGCTATCAACAGAGAGAGGCTCATTGGTCTTAAGCTAAAACTCTAAGTGGTGCATATATAAACTTCTTGTAATTGTCTCACATTCATATTTCTTGCTCATTTAACAGTAATTTTACAGTAATTTTGCATGATAAGGATGCATTTGTGTGATTACTATATGATTCAGGTCGTGCTATCAAAAACACATAATATTCTACCTGGGAAAGTATACCCTCTGACAGTTTGATCCGGCTGATTGCGATTAGTGTTGGTTGAGATTGTATACTGAAGACATAATTGTGTGTTAATACATGAATGCAGGAGGTTGCATCGAGGCTTGGGTTGACCCATGGCACTGTTCGGCATTTTGGTTTGAATGAGGATGTGAACAGAGTTCTACTGATGGCTGATATTCTTGTTTATGCTTCTTCCCAAGAGGAACAAAGTTTTCCTCCCTTAATTGTCCGAGCTATGAGCTTTGGCATCCCTATTATAACACCTGACTTTCCTGTCATGAAAAAATATGTGAGTACACTGGAATTTATCATTTCCTAATAATCTGGAAATGCCAAATACCTCTTTTTTTTTTTTGCTTATTTATGGACCTAAAACTGCAGATGGCTGATGGAGTTCATGGAATATTTTTTCGAAGAAACGACCCTGATGCACTGTTGAAGGCATTCTCACCCTTGGTATCAGATGGAAGGCTCTCTAAATTTGCTCAAACAATTGCTTCTTCAGGAACCCTTTTAACTAAGAACATGATGGCAGCAGAATGCATAACTGGTTATGCTAGGCTTTTGGAGAACATACTCCATTTTCCATCTGATACTTTCTTGCCAGGTTCTATTTCTCAACTTCAAGGGGCCTCGTGGGAGTGGAGTCTATTCAGGAGCGAAATAGGGCAGCCAAAAAGCTTCATCCAGGACTCCGCTTATGCATCCATTGGAAGACGTGGAATAGTTTTCCAAGTCGAAGAGAAGTTCACGGGTGTTGTTGAGTCAACAAACCCTGTTGACAACAACACCATATTTCTTTCAGACGAGCTTCCTTCCAAATTAGATTGGGATGTTCTTGAAGAGATTGAGGGAGCTGAAGAGTACGAGAAAGTAGAATCTGAGGAGGTATCAAATTTTGCTGCCATCAGACATATTTCTAGGTTCTCACTAGACATTTTTCTGTGAGTCTGGTTGAGTTGCATTGTCTATTGTATTGAATTATCTCTTCCTCGTCTGATATGTAGCTAGAGGACAGAATGGTAAGGGATGTTGAGGATTGGGAGGAGATATACCGGAATGCTCGCAAATCGGAGAAGCTAAAGTTTGAGGTGAACGAACGGGATGAAGGAGAGCTTGAACGAACTGGTCAGCCTTTATGTATTTATGAGATTTACGATGGGGCTGGTGCATGGCCCTTTCTGCATCATGGATCTCTGTACCGTGGTTTGAGCCTGGTAAGCTGCTCTATTGGTTTGTGATCTTCACATCCAAAATTTATCAAATCTACATAAAATATTAAGCGTAAACTCGTGCTTAACCATATTGCTGGTTTGTGATTTTTGTCATATCTTCACTTTAGTCCAGCAAAGATCGAAGGTTAAGCTCAGACGACGTAGATGCAGCAGACCGATTACCTCTTCTGAATGATAGTCATTATCGAGATATCCTCTGCGAAATTGGAGGAATGTTTTCTGTTGCAAATAAAGTGGATAGCATTCACATGAGACCTTGGATTGGATTTCAGTCATGGCGTGCTGCTGGTAGGAAGGTAGTTCTTTGAAAGTAGCGTTGTTGATAATTCATTTTCGAAGTTACAGTTTATGAGTATCACTGTAAATATTAAAGTACTTGAAAGCTTGAGTGGATTAGTTTTGAAAAGCGCAATGTTTGATGACACTTTTGCTGTGGAGACAGGTCTCGTTATCATCTAAAGCTGAAGGGTCCCTAGAAAACATTATACAACAGGATACCAAGGGGGAGATTGTTTACTTCTGGACAAGATTAGGCATTGATGGTGACGCACTTGGAAGTAGAAATGCACTTACGTTCTGGTCTATGTGTGATATCCTTAACCGAGGAAACTGCAGGTACTCCTCCGGTATAACTGTTACATATTTTATGTTGATAACGGCGAGGAAAACATATAAACATAGTACATATGTGTTTTCTTAACTAAATCATATCGTTAACATGAAACATGTCTTGGTTGACCACCCAAAAAAAAAAAAACATGAAACATGTCTTGACCATAGTTTATGCAGAAAACGGAAGTTTTTGATTATGCGAACGAATCGAGTACTCTTCAATTCTTTGTATAATTGATAACCAGAATGGCAGAGTTCACATCCGTTTCTCGGATTTAAAACTGATGCAGGACCACTTTTGAAGAGGCATTCCGGCATATGTATGGGTTGCCAGAACACATTGAAGCGCTTCCTCCCATGCCTGAAGATGGTCATGATTGGTCTTCTCTCCACAATTGGGTGATGCCAACTCCGTCTTTCCTCGAGTTTGTCATGTTCTCAAGGTAAATATTATTTTCAACATATTTACCGAAACATCAACCATTCCCCCCAATCTCACCGTCCCAGTTTAAAACCGCAATCACAGGATGTTCTCGGAGTCTCTAGATGCATTGCATAACAATCCTAACGACTCCAGAAGTTGCTCACTGGCTTCATCGCAGCTCGAGGTAAAAATCCCAGATTCTTACTTGTTGACTTTGTTCTCCCATCTTTACAAATTGATGATTGTTCTGTGTGTTTTTTTTTGTTTTCAACAATAAGTAGAGAAAGCATTGTTACTGCCGGGTTCTGGAAGTGTTGGTTAATGTCTGGGCATACCACAGCGGGAGAAAGATGGTTTACATAAACCCAAGAGACGGTTCACTCGAGGAACAACATCCGTTACCGCAACGAAGAGGGTTGATGTGGGCTAAGTACTTTAACTTCACTTTACTGAAAAGCATGGACGAAGACTTTGCAGAAGCAGCAGATGATAACGACCATCCAAGGGAAAGATGGCTATGGCCACTAACCGGAGAAGTACATTGGAAAGGCGTTTACGAGAGGGAACGTGAAGAAAGATACCGATTGAAAATGGACAAGAAACGTAAAACTAAGGAGAAACTTTACGATAGGATCAAAAACGGTTATAAGCAGAAATCACTCGGAGGATGAAAACAAGGGATCTACTTGCGCGCATACAAGAACAGAGCAAACGGATTAAACAACTCGGGCTGAGTCTCGACAAAAGTTAATTCTTTTTTTCTTTTTGACAGGGGGAACGAAAACACATGAGATTCACACGGAGATATCCTCGAAAGCGAAGATTCACTCTTTGTCATTTTCTGGAGATTATAGGAGAAGATAGTTTTTTAGATTTAGAACCTATTCTTCACCCACTAAAAGTAAAGGTTCCTTCGGAATTATCTTCTTTGCTTCGATATTTGAACTCGGTAAGAAACAAAAGACATTCACTTTTCTAGCCACTGATTTAGGTTTATATTTATCTTTCATGGTTTTTGTATATACAATACGATTCATTGTTGGTTCCAGAATAAAGCAATTTTGATATTGATGCTGCTGCATAATTTCATTCATCTTAATTGCATTACAACTCGACCAGCCTTGGTCACTCTACCGTACCGGAAATTTGTTTCAATTATTTGAGATCATACACGAAATTAAATACTGGAGTTCCACTTTTCGAAATAAAATGAAATAACACAATCATAAAAACTAAAAAGTCATTGCTGCTAAAGAAAAATTAAGTTTCTAAAAAGATACAATCTCCGTAAACCTGTTTAAAATGATCTATTCTTTTGTTAGTTCTCCTACAAGAAGATATTACGCTAATCGTTTTGCATCATAATTAATTAATTTTTAAGAAGATAGACTTTCGAAAAAGTGAAATCACCGTACAGATGTTGAAGATGACATGACTCAAGACCAACAATGCCAACGACCGTCCTGACGCAGAATCACCACCTCGTGTTTGGTTTTCATTGAGAATCTAGTGGAACCCTCGACAGATAAAAGAAGAAATCATTACTAAAGCTAGCTATCTAGTACCCAATTTATCTATATCTCAATACTTTAGACAAAAGTATTTGAAGACAGACCGATTCACATGCGAGTTTGGACTCAATCGACCCCTTCAACAAAACCCTTTTTCGCCATCGACTAAGCAAAGAGGGACCATAAATAATTAAATCCTACAAAAACTTTTGGAAAGCTAAACCGTGCAAAGCTTCCTTTTCTTCATGTCTACATCAAACTGACCAAAGGAGTTAAACATTTATTAATTCGTGAACTGGATCAATCGAAATAGTGAAGTAACGACTTCACAAAATTAAATGGTATGGGGACAATCGAAAAGAATCAACAAAAGTTGATGGGGTTTGGTATGTATATAAATGGTCCCAATACTTTCTAACTTTGCCCCCAAACTAATTTTTACTATTTAAGCTATATGGCGTATGGTTATTTGGATTCCTACTCTCCAGTTTTCCAAATCTCTTCGATCGATTTATCGGTATTGTTTTGGTATCCTATGAAAAGGACGTACGCCAAGTGAAATCTATTTCAGAAGGTTTACATATAGAATAAGAAAAGAAAAACGTGTAATTAATTTGTTTTTAGATGTTTTTGAAGAAAATTACAATACAAGCATATATTTATTTCAAAATCGCATATCATCCAAAATAGAAATATCTAGGCGAACAACATATCTTTGTGAAAAATCAGTTTTTAGTTAACAAATAAGCAAGTATAAATATTCTGGTATAAATTAATTTTTACAATTTTTTTTGTTAGATTCTTATTTACAATGATTTCTCATTTATATATANTTTCTCTTTTATATATATATATATATATATATATATATATAATATTTTATGTATCTCTTTCAATGTTATTACTGTATTATTTTTCTTTCTTCGTGTGTGTATATTATATATATATAGGTTTGGATAATTGACACATTTGTTAAAAAGACAACCGGACATTAAACATAAACATCCAAGAGAGGACCATCATGATCATTATCCACTTGGTGTGTCAATCCGCAAATTAATAAATATGTAATAGGAGTTGATATAAAATTTTGGAAACTAGTTTGATAGTATTAAATTAAGGATAAATAGATTATGAGGGATACATGCACGTTACGTTTTACTTGCTTCCCTTGTCTCCATCGTACTTTACAACAAATAAAATATTTTTTTTTATAAATTAATACCTACTAATTAAACCACGTATGAATTGTATTCATAGATGCAACCAAGTAAATATAATATATAATATCATTTTGAGGATTTTATGCGTTGATTCTTGCTTATATCGAGTACTACCTAGGTTTTTTGTTCACAGATCTACATAAAACTGAAACCAGAACAATTTTTTTTGTATATTTTTCCATATACAGTGCCATATTCAAACCGTCACTTAGTTCTAGAGTTAATCAATTACATCATCATGTAATATATAAAATACTAATCTATTGATCTTACATATATATAATCTAGATTAGTGATACCAAATCTTCAACAAACAAAAACTTAAAAAGGTACAAACGCTCGAGTATCAACAAAAGTTTTTTGTTGTCAACAACTAAAGTAGTTCAAAAAGATTGATCGGAAAGAAAAGTAGTGGTTCAGAACAACCAAAGTAACAAAAAAAAGCGTATGCATGAAAAGTAAAATAGACATAATTACTATACTTGTGTTAAAAATCAAAGTAAAATGGAAAGAAAAAATAAAGACAACGAGATTCAGATATTGGGAAAGATCAGAGAGATCGTTTCTTCTTATGTACCTTGTTTTTGGGCTTCACTGTCTGATATTGCCAGTCACTTACACAGATCTACCCTACATCACACCACATGCCTCCTCTAAAGTAAACACGTGGCATATCTTTAGATGTTTAGATTCTCTGCACAATAATACGTAATAACCTTTTGAAATTTAGTCCGTATACACTACACTTATACATCATGTTTATGCTGACTTTTAGTTTCAAATAACTATATAATATTTCGAATTTTTGCATAGTTTTATATATTGGCCTCAGGAGTCCATTGTAAGGCACATATAAGAAAACCATGATTAAAACGAACGTGTGATGTCGTGCGGATCCAAAGTGAATATCTTTAACCAGCAAGAATCATAAAAAGATACCAATGGAATCTTAATTAATAAAATGAATGGAAAGGCTAATTCCTCTTATAATGGATCTTGATTGATCAGAACTATAAACATCAACCGATTGCAATTCTACCCCAGTTCTTCATATAAATATATTTCACCCACTCAAGAATTTAAATATGACAAAAAATTAGAGTAAATATGCATGTACATGATACAATTCACGCATGTACAAAAAGTCTAAAGTCGAAACACATGACATGTCTCTAGCTTCATTAGTGGTACACGACATAAATTCTAACCAACTTCTACGTAGATCTAGATTAATAACTTGATCTGAAATGTGAATCCTTTTAATTTATATCTATCCCTAATTTTTATTAATTTTTCGTATCAATAAAAGTAATTAGTTTATAAACTAATTAATACTTGTACTATCGTGCATGTTACTGCTTGATTATTTTCCGAACATATGCATGTTACTACTTTAAGAAGTATGGCAGGTTAGTGTATGTTCGCATTAGTAGAATTTTGATTTCTGTTTACATTATTTTTCTTTCTAAAAGTAAATATTATATACATGCTTATTCTACACTGGATTGATAAAAGTTTGATTGTTTTTTAAAAAATATTCTTTGTTAAAGTAAAATGACTTATATAAAAATATGCTCCATATTCTTGATTTGATTCTTTCTATTTAGTGGATGTAACTCTCAATCTAACAAAACGAATATATACCCGCTTTTTCACATAAAAAAAAAAATACATTTCTTCCTTAATTTTGCAATAAGGACTTTTCTACCTAGCTCTACGGAGAGATAGATCATAGATGCATGTATTTACTCTCGTACGCAGAAACAATTTATTTCTATATATATACTGTTATAAGTATTTTTAGAAATTAGCTAGAGTTCAAAATTTGTTTTTATATATATATACACGTTAACGACTACGTTCATGTAATTAAGAATAACCAAATTACTTAAAAGAAATCTGAAAGTTCATTGCAAATCTGTTATTACGAAATTTACAAAAGAAGTTTAACTACGTTGCTATTTAGACTATTTAGTCAAAAAGAATAATTATCTTAACGATCAAACTAAAGTATAAAAGTACATATTTTATTCATTAAGTGTAAGAATTGTGTGAACTTTGATAATTAAGTACTATATTTATCCATGTAAAGCAGTAAATGAAGAGTAGTAGTGTGGTTTCTTCTTTCATCTCTTATCTTTCTAATTATATTAAGACATATATACAAACGAAAAGCATGTATGTAAAGACAGAAGCACATATATATAAGAAACCCACAAGTCCACTTCTCTAAGAAGATTTGTTCAGGCACACGCCAAAACACAAAAACAAAACCTTGAAGAACAAAATTTAATATTTATACATAAACAAATGGATCTTGGGTTAATACAAGATCTGCCCATGTTGAATTTCCCATCACCCATCAAGATCCGATCCAACAGAGATGATGACGGCTGCGGCGGCGGCGGCGGCGGCTGCACCACTCCCACTTCTTCCGACCACAAGATTCCTCCCTCCACCGCCACTACTCCTCCTCCTCCGCCGCAGAAACGCCGACCACCTCCGACGCCGTCGTCTCTCGCCATCAGATCTTGCAAGAGGAAGCTCATGACGTCATCCAAGTTTGAGATCATCGTCAACAAAGATGAGATCGATCGCTTCTTCTCCTCTGTTTACAACCAGACGCTGGCGTCATCCCCCACGACGACCACCACCACCAGCACCACGACGGCTCTCGCGGTGGCCAGGCGACGGAGAAGTTTCCGTTCTTGTTCCCGAAGATGATCAATAATTGAGATTAACAACCAATCATGTTAAAGGTTCTTTCATTTCGTTAGCTTTTTTCTATTTTATTTATTTTATGTAATGATTCTCAACTTTACACGTCGACCCACTCTATAAATATACATGTGCGATCGATTCATGGAATCTTTTCTTTTTCCTTCTAATTTCATTTTTGAATTATGCCAAATTTCCAATAATATAGTTTTGCTAGCTTTTTGTAAACGAAAGAACAATTTAATTTCAGTAATCCACTGACATCACAAATTTAATTTCCACTGAGGCACATATTTAGAAGCCAGTATGTGATATATCATGTTAATAAAAACCTCATATATATGTAGACTGATAAAACCATTCACAAAAAAAGAAGAAGCGAACTTCTAATATTTTCGACTGATATATGGAGAGTTACTTGAACAATGAATTCCTATAGCATTTATTTGTTCAGCGGCCAAACGAATTTCTCATCAATAGCTTACGGGTGTAATTTGGATATTTGATATACGTGCATTTATCAACGGGAACTATGAAATTTATGTAACAGTTATAATGGCAATTAATTTAACATACGTAACAATTTCAAAATAACCAGGTAACCGTAAGTGAGATGTCACGCAAAAAAGAGTGAAAATGAATTGCCTTCGCAAGCAATAATTTTTGTCGGCCACGACAGATTGATATTAATGTGTTACCATGTTGTGCATAATTATGCCTCCCGATGATCCGATCTAATTAGCATCACATTAAGATAAAAAAATAAAATATAATTTACATGACATTATCGTCAAAATTAACTTAAATTCGAAAGGCATATTGAGAATTCAAGAAAACTTAAGATGTGAGCTTCCGTTAAAAAAAAAGAAGAAGTAATCAATAAAGGTTATGTAATATAATAAAAGTAATAAAGTTTAAAATTCTATAATGGCGTTTTAGGTGTTGATTTGGTAGGATGAGATATGTAAATGGTTGCCTGTCTTACGTGTGCTTGTGAAAGACGCCACGAAAAAGATAATGATGCCTTGATCCAACTATTTTAAATTAATATTTTTTATTAAAATATCGATTGTTGCTTATTTCCCAAGCTAATTAAGTAATATTGTAATCGAGTAAAGTTGATCGGAAATTCATGTTGATCTCTGACATTTTTGGGCCGACAGGTAGAGCGATAAATACGGCTTTGGGATCTGTAAATTAATGTAGTTAAATGTAATTTAATGTTGTTGTGGATGACGTCTCGTAGAAAATTAGGGGGTGCCCATCCATTACGTACTCGGAAAACCGGATATATAAAATAATACAATTCATTACTCGTATGTGATTAGAGTATTTCCAGTGTAAATCTGGATATAATGATCTTTTTGTTTGATAAATCAGCGTTAGTCTGCATAGATTGATCAAAATTACTAAAGCAACATTTGAAAATTAATCTGTTCGTGATCGACAAATGCAAGTTCCAAATTAAAAAAAAAAAAAAAACTTAAGCTGTTAATGACTATTAGATGCAATTTTTATACAAAATGTCGAGAGTGTTATAAACAATCTTAAAAAAGGATTTTCGAAGAATCAACTGAAAAAATAATTTACACATAACAATACTCTAACGGAATTATATCATCTACGTTATATATCGATAGCCTTATCGCACACAGTTATCTTAATAGAGAATTCACTATCATTGCCACTATTAAGATAACATGCGGTAGTGATGGAATAGCAATTATACTATTTCGTTCTTAACAGCAGATTGTCTCGAAAGATGGTGCAAGAAACACTCAATCAATTTTAAAAAAAAAAAAAAAAAAAGAACACTCTATAATACTAAGTGGCACTGGCAGTGGATTACTAAATTAGTTTAATGAGGATTTGTCTTGTTAGTCTCAATCAGGGATTTAATTTTATAAAGCGTAAAATTATCTTATTCCATAAAGGCATAAACTAGTACAGAAATTGAAATTAAAATACACTTCACTCATTTTATATTAAATATTTAATATAGTTACCATTTTATGATTGTTTTTCTATTCTAAAGTTGGTATTGTTTTGAAAAAATTATGCTTATAAAATAAAAAAAATAGAGTTTACCTGGTGAGATTTTTTTGGGTAAGTTTATATACAAAATATCAAAATAATATTTATAAAATATATTGTATATTAATAATTAATAATTATTTTCATGTATCGCTCTAAGAGAAGCAGTTTACCAACTCAATAGGTTGGGTTTAAAGATGTGATTTCTTATGGAGACTGTAAAATTTTCTTTGCTCATCTACACCAAAAGTCAACCCCTAATCTTAAGCTAACGGTAAATCACGAACTCTCGGTTTACATTGGTAAATTTTGCCGAGGCTAACTAAACTTTATGACAAATGTTTCTTCAAGCCTATTCTAAGAAAAGCCGAGGAATAGCAGCTCATAGCTTTCGGAAGAATCAAACAATAAAGAATCAAACAACAAAGAATCAAAACAATATGTAATCTATGCACTTGTTATATTAAATAAATAAAAAAATTTCGTTAAAATTTTGTTTTGTCGTATGTGATGTTTGCCATTTTTGCTTATTTTACTTCACATAATTAGATTAACAATTCGTTTGATTTCGTTTTAATAGTTAATATAAAATAGGAATACGTATAATTAATACCCCCGAGTAATTGTGTGATTATATCAAAATATCATTTCAAGTCAACGAATTTGTGAATGGTTGGTATCTTTATCGATATATAGAATTCAGACGCACTTCAACTATAATACTGTGACGAAGAATTTGAAACAAAATTTTGGTACAAGAAATTTATCTCAAAATCATCACTATTTTACAATAGAAGTTTGTCCTTTTTTCAAAAAAGGTTGTTACCATACTAATAACAATATGTTGTTAGCTTTTCCAACAAAGAAATGCATCGAATGCACTGAGAATAATACCTTATAATCACCTACACATAACTATAGATTGTTGGAAAATTCATAAAATGTTGCAACCATCTTCGTCGCTTATGAATTGATCATTAAGTGCATTCACTATTAATATCGCGAGGAAAAAAATACTTGAACTATGAATGTTATTCTGGCGTACATGAAATATACGAGTTCGTGATATTTGAGTGTTGAAGGTCGACTAATTGTAAACATTGATTTTTTTACTCATTTACTTAGTTATGGAATTCCGTTGTCAGTATTTTACTAACTTACTGACAAATTATGGATAAAATTGATCTTTAGCAATGGGGTGACGTCGCATAGGGACAAGAACATATATTACCAGGTATGAGAGCTTGATTAAACAAAAATGTTAAATAGTATAGTATATACTGTAGTTTATATCGTAGATTTACTTTTCATTGGAGATCTTGTAAATGCGATGTAGATAAAGGTGGGTAAGCACGATGATGAAATACATATAGTATTAATTTCTGTGATCGTTGTTGATTGTGTTTGGTCCGGCTTATTTTATTAGATCGTGCGTAAAAGCACCTACAATAAAATGTAGTATTTTTATACACGCCGTAAAAATCAACATGATGATTATTCCAGCACATGAAATCAGTATTCTTCGATATTAATTACTAGTATATACTACTATATATCCATACAACATGTTATTAAAATAAAAGGTTGGCTAGTGGGGTACAATAATTAGCCGGGTTTGTTTGGTACAGTGAACTGCAAATTTTCTATCATATTGTAATGTATGTATAAGAAGGTTACAGCTCACCTAAATACACTGAACTATATATAGTTTTTTTTGTTCTTCTGGTTCATACTGAACTATAGTTACATTAATAAAGAAAAAAAGAAACTGAATATAGTATATAGACGGAGAGTGGAATATTTTGTCTTAAGTTTTGTGAACACAGTGAATACGTAATTAAATAGCTTATAAATTAGGTTACATGGGTAGAGGTGAAATAAATGGAATTAGACCAAACATTTAAATGGCATCGAAACAGAAAGTATTGAATGGTACTGTGGCCAAAAAGAAGCCATGTCTACTCATTTAAATAGGGTAATCTCATTTTCACCACGTTTTCGTCTTTACCATTAAAAAAAACTAACTGCTTTAGAGCTTTTACTATTTGTTCTCTAGAATTATGAGTTGTCTTACAAAAAGATGGATTTCTAGGCTATCTCATCTAAAGCTTATAGTTCATGACTGCTTAGCTTAATTATGATTTAACAAATAGAATGAAGAAAAGAAAACGTGAGTATTAGCACTTTAATCAATGTTTGGCGAGTCTACTAATTCGATCATAAAACTTGAGAAATTTGGAAATGAAACTAAAAAAACGTGTTCTTCAACATCCATCTTCTCCATTTAAACAAAACCACAAACTTTGACATCCTAAACAATAATCTTTTGTTAGGAGCAAAAACAAAACAATATTCTTCAGTTATTTATAAACGCAAACTAGCTTTGTATTTCTAGTTTACAAAAATAGTTTTCACTAACAGAACATACGAGACCATTAATTTTTTTAATAATCGAAGTCTATAGGTTTTATTAAACACCAGTACATTAATTTGCTCTACAATATCGAACATGAACGAACGCGCCATTTGTTGAAAATAAGAAACTCCAACGTCAAAAGTCGGAGAACCAAATGGTTTAGCTGAATTTTTTTCTTGAATCAGCCCAAGACGGACCCGTATATTTTGGGCCAAGTAAAATGCGGCCCAGTAACCAAGTAGGGTTTAGACATACGAAGAAAATGCGGGCCAGATAATCTTTCATTTCTTCCTTTTTTGGATAATTTAATCTGTTTAATTTAGAAAGGGATTATACACATCAAATATGGACTGAAGAAGGAACTACAACTACATACATATAATCTTTAACCCCAAAACCGAACATGTTTCTCACTCAAGACTTTCCTTTATGCTGCTTTTAGTCTTCTATACACCATCTTTCTCTCCTTGCACGTTCTTCTCCTCTAAATATTATTGGAGGCTTATAAAATGGAGTAGGCTCGGATTACCTCGACGATCGGTGCTCTACAAAGAGGACATTTCCCTCCGTTTCTTATAAGCTCGTTCGCACATGTTGAGCAAGTACACATGTGGCCACATCTGCAAGATTCAGAGCGTTTCTCAGTTCTGAGATTTCGCCAGTGAGAAAACAAACAAAAAATTCGAGCAAATAAAATAGTTACCTATACAAGAGAGCATCAATGTGGTTGTCACAGCAAACGCAACAAGTCCCTTTCCTTACATGGATCCATCTTGATCCATCTTCTGATGTTTCCGGGCTCATACCTGCTGCATCATTCATTTCTTTAGCTACTATATACATAAAGATCACCAAAATATGAAGAAAAGAAGTTAACTGGATAGAGTAGGCACGGACCTTGGTCACCTGAAGATCGATTTAAGGCTGCAGAGACTTCTTGTCTAACCGAACGCTGCAGCTCTAACTGCATATCCATGCAGGCTTCGAGCATCCTCTGCATCTGGCTCATTCCTTGCTGCAGTCTCGCTACGTCTCCTCTTAGGTCGTTCATTACCTCCCATTCCTAATGCCAGCAAGAGGAGCAGAGTATCTACGTTACATCTTTAACCAAGCTTATGATATTTCCTTGAGAGCTTTAATTAATCAGTTACAGGCTCAGGGTTAAAACCCTCGATGAAAAGCTTACAATTTCAGGCCGCTGCATAAAGTGGCGAGACCAGCTAGAGTGGTGCAAATCTTGATGCCATATTGGCTGGGGTGGAGGCACGGGTGGGGTGGGTGTCATTTGTGGACTATTGATGTCATTAAGCTGGTTATCATTCCGTAAAAATACTTGGTGGTCTGTGTCACGCTCTGGAGAATCTGGCATTGCTGTTTGCTGGTTCTCGTGCAGATCCCAGTCTACATGAGTGTGCCCTCTCCTTTCAGCATATGATTGTATCAGTTGATCCAGACTTTCACGGAAACCACTATGTAGTAGATTAGAAACACTTCTCCTACAAACAGGAAAAACGGAAGAAATCATTAAACTAACAGAAAACAAAGAAAGTACTAAAGAAGGAACACAAATCCCCCTTTTGTCAGTACGCAGTTGAAATTTTTTTAGTACCTGCTTAGGAGCTCCCTGAGTTCCATGCTGTAAACATTTTCATCCTCAGGTGGATGGAACCTACTTAATCTTCTCAATGGCACTACACGGCGAGTCCTTGGGGCTTCTAACCGTGTCTCAGTCCAGTTCCCATCCGCTTGTCTAGAGGCATCCTCATGCCAAACACCATGACCTTCTTGTGTGTGGTCTTCATCATTTGCAATTCCAGTGGCTTCTCGGTGCAGGTCACTGACGGATGTTTCATCAAGGTTTATATCTGCGTTACCATTTCCCCAACCATTAGATTGGATCAACGTTGTTTGCTGCAAATTTAGCCTCTCATCTGCTGTGACATCTTCCTGCCAAACCCTTCTTTGATTGGTATCCTCTTCCCAATCTCTATCTGCATTTCCTAGGTTGCTTTCCGACCTACCCGAGTCATCATCCAAGAGGGGACTATTATTCCCTTGTCTAGAAGAAGTTGAACTATCATCAATTATATACTGAGAATTCTCAGCGGTGACAGCAATTGTTAGAGCATTTGTGCTATTATCGTCATCAGTGTTGCTACTATTTTCACGGACAATACTTCCCCTCCCGTTATGGAACCCTTCCCTGCGACAGAATCAAAGCGAGATTTGGACAATTATCAACGAGCTATGGAAATGCCAAAAAGTACTTGTGTAATAATATAAGTTGAAAGGACAAACACAAACACAACAAAAAGATCAGAAAGGGAAAAAAAAGGCTTTAAATTATTTACACGTTCTCTTCCATCAGATGCAGATATATCAAAATTCGCATTTGTGTAGTCCTTTACGGGTTTCTAGTATCGTTATGTTATTATGATGCAATTAATCTGATTTTCTTGAGTTGAAGTCTTACCGCTGGAAAGAAAGTGGATGAAGCTGTAAAGGAACTAAAAGGAATTCTTACCTCAAACCCGAGACGGTCTGTCTTTCTCTTAGCTGAAGAAGTTCCCTTGAAGCCATTGTTGGAACTCTCTCTTGATCTGCAGGTCTCTCGTTCCGCAAGAATCTTCCTCTAAGAAGCGACTGCAGAAAAGCTTAAGGCATTAGAAATCAATCTACAACCGGTTGAGGTGGTAGGATACATATAATAATTTGTAGTTTAGTCTAGCATGACAGAGCAGAACCCTTCAAACACATTTTCTTATCCCAATCCAAAATACAAACACCACGAATATTCTCATTTTGTTTAGCATGTATATAACAAATTTTTCATGCCGGACAGATCTATGCATCTTATATAAACTTTTCATACTAAAGAATTGTGATGGTATCTCAGAAGTCTATGGACAAAGAATCTGAGAAAGAAGAGCAGTTCATTTCCTACAAACAAACAAATATGAATCTTGTTAGTTTAAAAAGTAACCTGAATCCGGTTGCGGTGAGCAAAATCAGACACAGCACGATGCTCCAACAAGCCCTGAAGTTCCTGATGTCTCTCTCTTTCAGCCCTCATGAGCAAATCAAGTAAAGCCTGCCTTCCTCTTAGTCTCCGCAAGTCTCGGCGAACATGCTGCGGTTGCCCTTCTTCATGGTTAACAGCTAACCCTACACGGACCCTGTCAACTTGTGCACTGTCAAGATTCCTATCAGCTTCCGAGACCGTAAGAGACCTCTGATCTTCTCTGGGAGTTGCACGGGATCCTCCTCTCTGTTGACTCGTCATTTGCATCCACTCCCTTATAATCCTGACTCTTTCCCGTTCAGTATCACCCAACCACTCCCCTCTACGGTTATTGTCTCTCTGCCTTACATTAGATGAATGATCATTAATCCCACTGTCCATCCACCCACGGACAATATGCCTCACCCTCTCCCTCTCGCCATCGCCGAGATCAGGAGACTGTTCCCTACTAGAAGAGTTATTATCCCCATGGTCATTCCGACCATGTGACCAAGACCCATAATCATTCTCACTCTCACTCGAATCCCTCAGACTCTCATTGTTTTCACTCACCTGGCTCTCCGATGCAATAGAGCTAGACAAAGTAGTAGTATTAGACTCAACACTCCTTTGCTGCCTCAATCTTTCCCTAACCCTTTCGCGTGCCCTGTTAAGCACATGCTCATCTTCCAACTCCCTCCACATTTGCAAGATCCCAGAAGCTTGAGTGGTAGGCCTCTCAGTAGCAGCACCACCCTGACGCCTTGAAGACGGAGACTGAGACTCCCTAAGGAAAGAAGAATCGAGCATGGAGACGGTTTGCAGACCAGCGAGGGCGATCAACTCAGACTCACGGTTCCTCCTCTCAATGGTGGTAATCATCTCCTGAGCCTGCCTTGCAGCCCAACGGCTAAGAATCTGAGACTGGCGCCTTCTAGAGGATTCAGCCAAGTTGTCACCTTCGAGTTGAGACCTTCGTCTGCTCCTCACAAGCTGATCATCCTCGTCGTCATCGTCGTCTTGGTTGTGAACAGAACTGCAGGAGCCAAATGAGATGCAGTCGTCCAAGTGACCACGCATGAATTCCTCGAGACCTCGCTCAAACTCGGCACGAACATCATCTCTAGACTCCGATTTTTGTTGCAGAGGCTGAATACTTGTCATCCTCACGCTTCTATAGGAGAACCTAAAGTTTTCTCCTTTTTATGTCAAATCCGATTAACAAAACAAGATAGTAACAACTCCAACATCGTAGCTCAAAACCTAACGATTCAAAAACTTCACACCACTAATGTCCCTCCAATTCATCTCACCTGATCATTTGTATACCAAAATCATCAGCCAAACTGAACAATCAAAACCCAAATTCCACTCCCAATTAAACAGAAAATCCGAATTCAGTTGATAAAAATAATAATAATAATAAAACGGAATTCAGATTAGCGAGAGGTAACCTGTGTTGTTCTTCGTCAATGGCGAAACATGAATAAGAAAAAACAAAGGGGAAAGATGAAACCCAAAGCTTTCAGTATGAAGAAATAATACGAAATCAAAATTGGAAAGAGATTGATGAAGAAGAGGTAAAATTGCTTATGGGTAATTTATAAACTGGTAGAAGAGAGGGAGTTTTCTAAGGGCAGAGAGAGAGAGAGAGAGAGAGAGAGAGAGAGAGAGAGGAACGAATGTTGTTTTTTTTAAAGAGAGAGAAGCTGAACAATTGGAGAATTAAGCAGAGATTATTACAGCAACAGAATGAATGAATCACTCCTTAATTGTCTTTTTTTTTTTAAATCATCATTTAGTTTTCTTCGAAATTAATTATCTATTTTTAATTTTTGTTTTGTCTACTTTTTCGCTTTTGTTCAATTAAAAAAGGAAGGGCAGGCGAGTCTCAAGGAAGCCAAGACCACCGTCTACGATTATTACACGTGCTCATTGCTTATCTCATCCCACGTCATGTGTTACTCTTTCTTGCTACTTTCAAAATTTATGAAAAAAATACTATAATAAAATGAAATACGCATAAGTAAAGACCATATCCAATCTGCTAATCCCATATTTGAGTAAGCACAGAGGAAATTCTTTTATCATATTAACTCGTACCTTTTTTTTAATATAGGGATGTGTTAATTATAGTCTTAAGCAAAACCTGGTATTTTAGGAAACACATCATTAGATAATCTAAACACGACCTTTTCAAGAGGATATATAATATATACCCAAGCGGATGTACATCAATAATATTAGACAAGACACCATACACATCTAGCTGCTTCCAGTATTAGGACCCTTGTTGATCGATCTTCCTCTGTAAATTATGAGTTTTGTTCTTTCTTCTTGGCCAATTTGGATCGATCTTTGTGAGGGCTTCGTACCAACCGATATTCTCACATGCACCGAGTAATCCAAAAACAAACAAAAAAAATTATATTCGCACATGGTGGCACTATTTTCTTTTCATTCTCTCTAATTATTTGATCATTTTGGAGAGTTAAATAGTATTTCATATATAATATCACATAAATAGCAAAATGTCTATGAGAAAGCTTACAAATGCATCGGGACGAAAGACAAGGTTGCATGGATTTTGGGTCTATGTTAGGTCTCATCAGTCACATACGTCTTTCACTCAACACAAGTTATACAACGTACGTTTTCTTTTTCTAACATCCACTCATCTTTGTCTTTTTTGTTTATCATGAGATGTTTACGTACATAATATTGTGTTTAGGAGGAAAAAGCTAGGTTGTGATTTAGTAGTTTTCATAAAAATCATCTGATAAAATCGGTGGGATTAATCAGGTTTGCAGCTACAGTAAGAGATAGTTGTTTGTGTTTTAGAGATTTGTTTTGACAACGGTTTTGTACGGTCTACACTCTAAAGAGTGGGGTGACCATATATGCATTGTGGAATTAATAAACTTAATTAAGTTAAAACTTCAGTAATTTTCTGGATATGTATAAACCAAACGGACACTAAAATATAGCATCGATTTTGTACATGTATCATTGCTTAGGGTTTTAGCAAAATCTCTAAAAACGAGAAACCTTATAATATATGATTCAAATCATCTAACTACACTATTTTGTCATTTAAAAAATATACTTTCAATTTGAGAGGGAACAAATGCACGTTTTGGTTTTTAACATTTTACGACATCCATATATAATCATACATCCTAATTTAGACACATTAAAATTGACATTTGTAGATCAAGTGGACATCTGCATAGATCTTTTACCCTTTTGTTTGAAAATTTGACGCAGTGATGTGTATATAGACTATATACTCGCTTACACTCATGGCAAGATTTTCAAATTTAACCCAATAGTAAGAGGTAAACACTAACCAAATAAAATATAAGAACATCTGAGCCAAATATATGTGACAGTTGGAGATTTTGGTATCAAACTATTTGTAAAGTAAACGAGAGAAAATTCCAAGAAAGTTATAAGGGATACATATCAAACACAATCTTTCTTTTGTTTCACCGTTATATGAATGTCGTCTTTTGTCTTGTAACTACATATAATGAAGTTAGCATTATTTGATTGATTTTGTCTTCAAAAAAGAAGTAGACGTTTGATTTGAGATCGGCACTATGATAGATTGCTGTCATTGTAGGAGGGCATACAAGAAAAAAATTTCTCTCTCAAATGCTTACAACGAATTACGAAATAAAGATACAAGCAATAGGTTAGATGATGCGGAGATGGAGAGAGGTCTTATCGGATAAATATTTCATCTCGGGTTCGCCAATAGTTAGACGGAGATCGGGGGATGAGACTTGCGAGAGAGAGTCTTGTCCAGCACGAATTGAAATGGAAGCCGGTTCGACCGGAAGTTTTGAATGTGGGTTTAATGAGAGTATCATCTGTGCCTGACATGTTTTTAGCAGCTGGATCTGAAAGACGAGCTAAGGGTGTTTCATCTGTGGCATGTTATCAGCAGCCGTCGGATCTGTGTATTCCTTTTTTTTTTTTTCCGGCTAAACAAAAAGATATTTAAAGTTGCGGGATAACATGAGAATAGAGTGGAACAAACAAACAAACATTCTATAGAAAAGGTTTAAAAATTATTCCACAGAATTCAAAATCCATTTGTGGTCATTTTACCCAAACAACACATTTTAAAAAGATCGAGAATTTCTTCCCTCCAGATGCGAATTCGAGGAGGTACAGGTTCTCTGAACCAGGTAAGGTCGATTTTGCTTTACTATCAGATCTCGCCAGTCCCAAGAGGTTGCCTTGAAGTGTCTCCGGAAGCCCATGCTTGATAGTCTTTGGAGAGCTGAAATACGAGTAAAAGAGCATGTCAAGATTAACGGTGGGATGATTTTAGCAGGAAACGGAACGTGTAGTAATTTAGTGTGTACATATTAGCAGAAGGCGGATCACATAAATCTAAGATTCATAGGCTTATATGGTTTAGCAGCCAGCCGTAAAAGAGATGTTTAACTCAAGAAAAGATTAATCTACTTTGACTAGCTGCATCCTCTGTTGGTTCAGAGCTTTCCTTCTAGTTTCAATTTCTTCGGTGCGTTAGAATCAGATCGGACATTTACTTAAGTTTGATTAACCTGATTGAGGATCAACAAGCCAGTTTTACAGAGGGAAACCATAGAAGTCTAAGTCAATCTGACAACTGGGTCCTGGTTCAATATGTCATCCGACATAAACGAAGCCTCAAAAAACAAGGTATAGTGCCTCATGAAGCAGCTCAAGTGTGAAAGATCTCTCAATAGGAAAGATCAGATGTTGACTGACACTCAAGGAATCAGGATGATCTTGTAGTTTAAGAACATGGTGGTCATAAAGAAACAAAGGATAGCTTAACGGATGACCTTGATGCAGAATAAGCGAGTAATAATATAGATGTGTTTCCCTGCATACCTGAGACAAAAATCGTGGTAGCATGAGTCTAAGAATTTGGTCAAGAACTTGTGTCCCCGTGGCCTCTATTGCTCCCACTGGGAAGACTCTAAATGCAAAAGGAATCTCGATATTGACCTACGATTGCCAAATAAGTCAGAAACACCACCAGCGATGCATATAGCTAAAAAAAGAAAAAAAAAGATGGAGCACTTAGCTACCTCGATGACTGCATCTGAAGTAATTTGTTGCTCTGATGAGCCTTCCTGAGTGCTATCACATGATACCCGGTTCACCATAGAAGCTGCATGACTAGAAAATAACAAATGTTAAGCCCAGCAACGATCAGGAAACTTCAATTCAATAAACAAAAGTAACAACAACAAAGGCATGCTTTCAAAAACGGGTTTTAACAAACAGAGTCATATACAGGGATATGCTTACCATCAAATTTATCATTTTGAGCAACCACAACAGGAGATCCCTCAAGCTATAAGCACAAGACAACGACAAAAAGTAAAACACATCAGAATCTTTACAAAGATAGAACTCATATATAAGAGCCGCAAGTTGTTGTCTTTGATTGAAAAATCAGAAACGAAGATTACCTTGCAGGACAAGAGCTTGATGCAGCAGCCATTAGGCTGTTCTTCAACTCTGACAAGCAAAACAGGGCAGACTTCAAAGTTGAAGAATTTAAAGGTATACACATAGCATCTGAACGTGTTATCATCAACTCTCTCGATCCTCTCCGCATCTAGCACCGAGTACTGACTTGCAGGTAAGCTCATATACTCGACTGCAACCAAACAAAAATCAAAAATCCGAATTCAAACAATCCGATCCAGATTCAACCAGCATCAATACAAAGGAAAGAGTTACTTAGAGGTCGTTGGAGCTGGCGAACGGAGACGGACTGTTTCTGACGAGCGACGAATCGAGCTTTCGGGGCAGAACTCGATGAGACGCGAATAGGTGGAGTAGAGGAAGAGGTGAGAGAAGGTTTAGGTGGTTCGTCAAAGGACGATGAGCAGGTGATGGTCAAGGAGAGAGATGGATTCCTGGGGTTTCGATTCGTCTTCTTCGCCGAGAACGAGGAGGAGTTGAGTCTAAGAGTAGCTGAGCTTAACGCCATACCTGAAAACGACTGCGTTTTTAGGGTGAGGAGATGTTTAACGACTAACGGCTCCTCAGCTTAAACACAGACGCCAAGGAGAGAGAGATGATAAGATTTTGGGCCGACGGAGATCGAGAGGTGGCACCACCATCACCACCAGCTTTCCACGGCGTATTTTAGCCTCCTGAAGTTTTCTCACTACAGTAAAAATACGCCGAGTATTGACAGCAAGCCCAATAAGAGCCCGTGAACTTAATATCTTAAATCATCTTTGTTTTCGTTGGGCCAACAGCAAATTATACTTATGGATCCAATTGAAATGATCCAACAGCTATAACATAATGCAAAATTTTGAGTTATGCTAAATATGAGCAAGTAATTAAAAAACTAAAGTATAATGCAATTTGATTCGGTTGGTGTTTCTCCTCCAAATGTTAATTTTAGTTTATGATGCCACGAACAAAAAAACAAATGATTTATATATTGAAGGTTTAACCAATGAATCTGAATAGTCGTGAGGGAAACACAGGTTTCCACTTTCCATTATTGTCGGACTAAATACGAAATCACTTTTATAATTAATATTTCCACTTCATCAATCGACCGATCCATAAACATGCATTACCATTAATGGTATCTAACTTATTGTCTTCGTCAACTCTTGCTGTACAAATTTTGAGGGTCGTATAATTCGAAAATCTATTATTGTGTAAATGGTAATAACACAAAACAAACTAATCAATGTACATCAACGTCCAAAAATATGAAATTGGAAGGATGAAACAAAAAGCTTATTGCTATTTGTGCATTATAAAATATATTTTAACTCCATTAGCTAAATTTGCCTATAAATTTTGCAATTAAACGGAAGTTGAGTTGATTTAATATTTTTTAGGTTTAAGCATTATAAAGATGAGATAAATAAAGGAAGAAAAAAGAGGTAGAGAGAGAGGCGGTCAATAAGATTAATAAAAAAATAAAAAAATAATAAGCAAAGCCTAGTGGATAGATAGACGAAAGACAGCAGAGGCACCTTCATTCACTTCACAAACCGCTCGGCGACAAAGACGAAGCAGCCGAGGAATCCAAACGAGCGACGAGAGACGCACATCGAGACTTTCAAACTCTTTATCAGATTCAGAAACCACAGGCGGGTTCGAAAGTGACGAGAGAGATTCGAATTGTGCGAGCATAGGTAACTTTTTTGGAATTCTCTTTTCTCAATCTCAGATTTCGAGGAACGAGTCTTATCTACTTTCTCTCTCTCTCTCTCGCCGTTTCTCCTTCGTTTCGTTGATTGTATTGCTAATGTCGATTGGCTGATTCGGTTATTCTCTGTCTCTTATCTTCTGCAGCAGCAATGGAGTCCACCGAGTCATATGCGGCAGCTTCCCCTGAAGAGCTCACGAAGAGATCCCCTGAACCGCATGATTCCTCGGAAGCTGGTATTTCCGATCCGATCTGGTCTCTAATGCATTTTCGTCGACTCTTAACTCGATTGTTTGGCCATATCGTGAATCGGATGTATTTTGTGATATGACATCGTAGATTGGTGATTATAGTATGGTCATTTGTTATATTTCTATGTAAGAAACAATTCTGTGAGTGAGTTAGATCAGACTCATCATTCTCTTTGACTTTCTAATGACTTTCGTCCTTTTTCAGACTCTGCTGAGAAGCCAACACACATTCGGTTTCTTGTGTCCAATGCGGCGGCTGGTTCCGTCATTGGCAAAGGAGGCTCCACCATCACTGAGTTTCAGGCAAAGTCTGGGGCGCGGATCCAGCTCTCACGTAACCAAGAGTTTTTCCCTGGGACCACTGATAGAATTATTATGATTTCGGGCTCGATTAAAGAAGTTGTCAACGGACTCGAACTTATCCTTGATAAATTGCACAGTGAGGTAATCTTTCTTTTTTCGACTCGGCTTTGACTCATTTGCGTTTAACTAATGTATATATACTATTATGTAATTAGACAGCAATTTTGACTTTTTTTTATTTGTTTGTTTAGCTTCATGCCGAAGATGGTAGTGATGTTGAGCCTAGGAGAAGGTTAAGACTCGTGGTTCCTAACAGTTCTTGTGGAGGCATAATTGGAAAAGGAGGGGCCACCATCAAGTAAGTTTTTGTTCTGCGTTTTTCGCACCAGATTCTATCAACTTGTCGGAGACTAAATGCTTCCATGGCCTCTAGTTCACTAAACCACCAAACTAACATCTACAATGTATCTGTGCATTGTTTCCATGCTCAAATTTTCTCTGATTTATTTTACGAGAGCAATCATTTTCTCTGAATGCATGCGTAAACAAGTCAAGACCCTATAACAGGCAAAAGGTTTCTGGATACTAGAGATGACGCAGTTTGAACTCTGAAGTGTTAGTGTTAGTCTGGGATATTTAATTCCTGTTAAGTTCTATGTCATGGCGTTGCATTTTTTTTGTTTTGTCTATAGGAATATTGACTTCAGTAGTACTGTTTTCACCAACCGTTATAACATTTCTTTCTTCTGACACAGGTCATTCATTGAGGAATCTAAAGCTGGTATTAAGATATCCCCTCTGGATAATACCTACTATGGGTTGAGTGATAGGCTAGTGACATTATCTGGAACCTTCGAGGAGCAGATGCGGGCAATTGATTTGATTTTGGCTAAGCTTACCGAGGACGACCATTACTCCCAGAATGTACATTCCCCATATTCGTATGCAGGTATATCAACTCAGTACTAGCTTAGTTAGGTTTGTTTTCCTACTTAAAGTTTCTTTTGTTGTCGTGTTTTGTATGTCTTTGATTGCGTAGCATTTTTTTCATTTGGGAAAGAAATGGAGTCACCACACAAGGTCATGTGGCTTGATTAGAGTAGGACTTCTACTGAATGTTAGATTGTCAGATGTCAACTAAGGTAGTAATGGGTTTAGTATCGTTCATCTCACATGGAATATCGTTCTATATTGAGGATTGTGTGTGTGATGCTTGTCTGTCGTTAAGCTTATTTCTCTCGTAAGTTCCTTTTAACTCGACATTTTAGGTCTTTTCTACTCTGGTTTTCATGGTCATCCATATGCGTATGTGCTTCCTTCTGTTGCAACAGCGGGATACAATTCGGTTAACTACGCACCCAACGGTTCTGGAGGCAAGTATCAAAACCACAAGGTTAGTCTCTTTGCACCATCTTCCACTCTATGTATGCATGAATCTCGCTGATACTGCTATGGATAGTGTGGTTATCAATGTGCATATACATGAATGAGTAGTGTGGTGTATTAATTTACACTGCTATGCATATATATCTGAATTTATATCGTCCACCCTATTTATGTAAATGCATATATATGTGAAAATCCTTGTCGGTGTTTGTTGATGTTTTAAATGAATCAATTACTAGAATAGGAGATTCTATATCTGTCATGTCAGAGCTTTCCACAGTAAGATAGTTTTGCCATTCATTCGAGTACTTTGTTTAAATCTCCAGTACAAACATAATCAAGCAATACTAGCTTTTGAACCCGAGAATACAAGACATTGCTATAGCATATAAGTTGGCGTTTTGATAAAACACTCATGAGATGGTTTCTGTCGGTTATTATAATTTCTTAACCTGTGTGTTTTGGTATATATTCTCCAGGAAGAAGCTAGTACCACGGTGACAATTGGTGTCTCGGATGAGCATATAGGGTTGGTACTTGGCCGTGGAGGAAGAAACATCATGGAAATCACTCAGGTCCGTACCGTGTTTTCCAACCCTTAATTAAAACTCTTTTCAGTCCACCAAAAGCTAAAAGCCCACTTTACTTCCCGCAGATGACCGGTGCCCGAATAAAAATATCAGACCGAGGCGATTTCATGTCTGGAACCACTGATAGGTAAAGTTAAAATTACTGTGGGAGTTTTTAACGGAACACTGTGTTATATACCTCTCATGTCTAACCTGGTTAAATGGCAAAAATTGACAGGAAAGTGAGTATCACAGGGTCACAGAGAGCAATCCAACAAGCTGAGACCATGATAAAACAGAAAGTTGATTCAGCCTCAGAGAGAGCCGCCGAATAAAAACGGAAACAGTATTCCCCATCTTGGTTCCTCCTACCTTTGTCATTTGTTGAGGCTTGAGCTTTCAGATGGGGATCACAAATCATCTTTGAGTGAGGCAGAGATTTCTCTCTAGGAGCTGTGTTTCTTCTTTCGTTATCTTTTTATGTTTTGACATTATATAATGTGTTTTTCTCTGGGAGAGAAGCAGATTTGGAGTTAGAAGTACTGTTTTCATTTGTTTTTTGTTTTCTTTAATAACTTTATTTCAATTTGTTGAAGTTTTGTTTCCCTTGAGTTCTTTCTGTTGTAACAATTTACAATAAAACCAATCTTTTACATTGCATTTGCTTTCTTGATATATGTCTTTGTGTATCAGCTCCTGTCTTTTATCAGCTATTTAAACCCAGCAAATTTGTCTTTGTAGTGAAGATTTTAACAGAAACTACAGATTTATTTTGAAAACTTGAAAATTAGAGAGTTGAGCTTGGGTACCCCAATTTGGTTATATTTATATAAATACTCCGAATATTTGTTAATATACAAAACAACCCAATCTTTTGTTAATTTAGTTAATTGACAAGAACTTTTGATATTTGCCGAAGCACCTCCAATCTTCTGGTATTTTATATTTACAGAAGTAGTACCGGGGACATTTAACATTTATGGATAATACCCATAAATTTTAATACAGTTGGAGATTCGATCTCACTTGCTACAATCCTTCCCCCTCTCCGGCTCCGATATCATTAGCTTTCTCCGAACGGCTCTGGCAATCGCCGCTATTTCAATTGCTGACTTCACGTTCGTCTTTCTCCTTCCCTTTATTTCTCCGTTATCTCTTAATTGAAAGCAAAATTTTGAAAAAAAAGTGTTCAGATCTCTTTGTGATTGCAATGTCCACTAGTCTGACTTTCGTGATCGTCCTTCGGGTGTTAGGATCTCCTTCTTTTCTCCTTCGTTTTTCCGTATGCAATAGAATCGTATTTGATTGATTATGGAAACGAAGCTAAAATCAAATGATCTCATAACTTTGTTGTTATAAATAATAGCAGAACTGAAGCTGTGACGTAGTCTCTGAGTCGCTGCTTCTGGCAATGGAAGAGATCAGGAAAGAGATAGACGTCGGTGATTGGCATTCAAATCTCCCCCACGATGAATGGACACCACTCCCTGTTCCTGGCTCGCGAGCGTCTGCTCGGTACAAGGTGATTTGATTTGGTCATTCAAAATTCTTGGTGGTTTAGGTCGTTAAGTATGCTCATCTCTTGAATCGTTTTCTTGTGGAAAACGCAGCATGCAGCACTAGTTGTTGATGACCAACTCTACATTGTCGGTGGAAGCCGTAACGGCCGATATTTATCTGATGTCCAGGTAATTTTCATTTTAATTTTTTTTTTTTGTGTCCTTTTGTTTTCATGAATCTGTGTTGATTTGAACAAACTCAACTCATCAGGTGTTTGATCTTCGAAGTTTGACTTGGTCTTGTTTGAAACTGAAAACTGAGTCACCGAGTTCTGCGAACACTCAAGAGGCTGATGGTAGCTTACGGGAAGCTTTTCCTGCTATTTCAGACCACCGTATGGTAAGTCCTTTACATGTCAGATGAATTTTGCAATCACATTTAAAATGTTTAATGTGAACAATTTTTTTTTTTTTTTTTGGCAGATTAAGTGGGGAAACAAGCTTCTTCTGATTGGGGGACACTCCAAGAATCCATCAGATAATATATCAGGTTAGCCAACAATATCCCAGCTTGCGTCTTGATGTTCTATGAGATGCAAAAGAAAAACAAAATAATAATGTGCATGCTCCTTCAGATGCTTGTTGAGTGTGTTAATTCTTCCTTACAGTGCGGTTCATTGATTTGGAAACACATCTTTGTGGCGTCATTGATACCTCGGGGGATGTTCCGGTAGGAAAACAGTTTTCTGAATTTGCTCCATACACTTATGTTTCGGCTAGCTATATACCTTCCATGTTTTATAGGTATCACGTGGTGGACATTCCATTACACTGTTAGGTTTCCGAGTTCTTGTTTTTGGTGGAGAAGATAAGAAAAGAAGACTGCTCAATGATCTGCATGTTCTTGATCTCAAGACAATGACTTGGGAAGTGGTAGAGACAACGTAAGTTTATACAAATGTGCAGTCAGCTAGATCCATGCTTTCGTTTACTGCAATTATTTTTTAGCTGGTCTTACATCTGTATTCTCTACTTTTCTCGTTTGATAGGCAGACACGCCCAGTTCCCAGATTTGATCACACAGCTGCTACACATTCCGACCGTTACCTCTTGATTTTTGGTGGTTGTTCTCATTCTATCTTCTTCAGTGATCTGCATATCCTTGACTTGCAAACTGTAAGCACATTTTCTTGATTTTTCTTTGCCATCTTTATCATATTCTAATGAAATTTTTTTACACTCATGGCAGATGGAGTGGTCACAGCGTCATGTTCAGGGAGATGTTGTAACTCCTCGGGCAGGACACGCAGGAATAACCATTGACGAAAACTGGTATATAGTTGGGGGCGGTGATAACAGTACCGGTAAATGCACTCTCTGCTTCTACATTACGTCTCCTCTCACTTGACATGCGTTTGCAGTTAATACTCTGCATGCAACTCTCCTCTGTAACTCTTTTCTTTCGCGTATAGGTTGTTTAGAAACCGTTGTTCTTAATATGTCGAAGCTGGTTTGGTCTACATCAACCCATGTAGGAGCAAGGCATCCACTTGCTAGTGAGGTCGATACTTCCAATACCAAAACCAATTCCGACATTAGAAGTTTCATTTTCTTTCCTATCCGAGTGTTCTTATGCATTGCTGTATGATCCAACTGCAGGGTCTTAGTGTGTGCTCAGCATCAGTATTTGGAGAGAACATCTTAGTAGCTTTTGGCGGCTATAACGGGAAGTATAACAATGATGTAAGCCCATAGCAATAGAATACAGCTTACAAAAATCATGCCTTACTGATATGTGTTATCCATTATATTCGGCTCTTGTCTTCTTTTTACACAGATATTCGTCATGAGACTAAAACCAGGAGAATCCTCACATCCCAAAATCTTTAAGTCACCAGCAGCCGCTGCAGCTGCAGCCTCTGTCACTGCTGCTTATGCCATAGCCAAGTCAGATAAGTCAGATTTTCCTCCACCTCCAAACCCAACTCTCAACGGAATAGAAAACAGTTTCCCCGAGAGAGACATTAGAAACAGAATCGATGCCATTAAAGAAGAAAAAAGAACACTGGAGTCATCTGTTGCAGAAACCCAAGTAGAAAACTCGAAGCTCAAGGAAAAGATAGATGAAGTTAACAGCAGCCACACTGAACTATCTCAAGTTCGTACCTCTAACACTCTCAAGTGAATTGTTTTCCCTTTTTGTGTTAGATGAATGCGGTTCACAATCTTTTCACATTATCGCAGGAACTCCAATCTGTACAAGGTCAACTTATTTCAGAACGGTCAAGATGCTTTAAACTCGAGGTTTACAAGCCTCCTTCTACCTTCATAGTCTGCTGAAGTTTTCGCCTTTTGCCTTTTTTTTTTCTCCAAAATCTCCAACTCAGTTACGATTTTGTGTAATGGAATGTTTCAGGCGCAAATAGCAGAACTGCAGAAAGCATTGGAGTCAGGACAATCCATTGAAGAAGAAGTTGAGATGCTTAGAAGACAGAAGTCTGCATCTGATGAAGGAGAAAATGGGACCGTGCAAAGGCAAGGCTCTGGTGGTGTTTGGGGTTGGATTGCAAGGTAGATCCCAAACAAGGGATTTGGCTGCACAGATACATACACTTGGAAGCTCAACGTCCGAGTCCAACAGAAACTGAACCAAACATTTGGTTTATATAATACTATTTTTGAGAGTGAGAAATAGTTTGGGATATGAGTTCTTTTCTTTTCTATTACAAAGATTCTGAATCGAGCTGTTTGTTATGAATGCCTTTTTTTTTTCCTTTTTTTTATTGGAGAGATTACATTTTGCTGATAATATCATTTCAGTTTGAAAAGTTCAAAACCAATGTTTCCAGCAGTGATAACTAGCTAAGAGCAAGGATCAAATGATAACTGTCATAAAAGGAAAAAGAGAAAGAAAGATGATATGTTCTTATAACTCAAGCTAGAAATTGTAACGAGAGAATTCGAGCTACACAAAATCCTTACAAATAAAATAAAATATTGGGCAGCAAAGCACTGCCAAAGTAACGCCTATATGATTGAAGAGGTACAAACACCGAAGTTCTTCTTCAGACGATTCAACTGTTTGATGCTATCACCGAGCAGAGACCATGGTTCCTATTTTGAAGCTAACAGAGAGTAAAAGAACCCATAAACACATGAAGATCAGCACAGCTCTAGTCGCTGTAGTTCCTCCTGTCTTGCTTCCAGAGGAGCTCATCGTATCATCCCGTTGGACCAAACCGAAAGAAAGGACTACGTTGAGGTTACCGTTCTTGTCATATGACCAGCCCATACCGCTGTCCGCTGCTAGAGTCATGTTTGATATTCTGATCATACCTGCAGTAACGTGAACCGAACCTGAAGATTGCGCTGCGTGTAGCCGGATTGCAGCGTCCTTTGATTGGAACTGGGAAGCAAATGAAGGTGGAGCAGAAATGGCTCCAAACATGTGGCTCGCTTTTTTTAGGAAAGGGTACTTTGAAGCTGCAGGATTTAGTTTCAGAAGAGTTAGAATTTGTCATCACATGATTTGTTTGACGAGGAATGTATGAGCATCTCTGAGTGTTACCTGGATCGAAGTCCGTGACATCTGGATCTTGTTTTGAGGAAGATCCTTCGCCACTTTCCTTTTTCTCCACCGCCTCTTTGCCTTCTGCGACCTCCTCCAATTCTTCAGGGGAAGGCTGCTGATGTAAAAGTAAGTTAGAAAGGGCTAGACATGTAGAAAAGAAGCACGTCGAAAGCAAGTCGAAAGCAAGACTCTTACTTTCTGGTCGAGGCCTTCTTGGTCAGCAAGAGCATCTTCAGATCCCAACAGTTGAGAAACATCAAGAGTCAAATTCTGAGCATCCTCATCGTCAAAGAAACTGAGATAATCTTCATAGTTAAAATCATCTGGTAGGGCACTGTTGAGATCATTCGTTTCAAGGTACAGATCATCACTGAGTGGAAGATTGTTGCTAGGATCCATGAATGGCTCGTCAGGCAAATAGTTGGCTTCAATAGGAATGTCACTATAGCAAGTATCAGCCACGAACACATCATTGTTGGAAACCTCAAGATTCAGCGCATTCTCATCTTGCACACCACAGCCAATTTGTTCATCTGGAAACAGAGAACAAGGCTGAATGCTACCATCCCGAATGATAGGCTTCTGAACCTCCTCAAAAGTTTCAATTGGTTGTTCAAAGTAACCACCAGAGTCAACAACATAGTTTCCTGGTTGAATGTAATTTCCAGAGTCCGAATAGTTTCCTGATTCAACATTATTGCTTGATTCTCCATGACAATAATTAGGTTGAACAGGAATGGCATCATAGACCACCAGATTTTCAGGCTTCTGCAAAAGGAAATCAGAGTTAGACGTTCGCACTAAAGATATGCCATGAATGAAGATAATGCAGAAATGTATGTTATCATCATCATCATCAATATGCCAAAACCTAAGCTAACTAACAAACATCACTAATATATATCTAATCAGGTATCATGTTCCATATCTGTAAACACATCACTCACAATTCTTAGGCATACCCACATTTTCTAACCGCATCATTAAACACTCTTTTACTCTACATGATCATAAAGAGAAATCATTTCTGGAATTGTTGAAGAAAAAGGTAGGAGCTAAAGCTACCACTTCACACACAAACCTCGTCAATGTCGTCAACGTCGACATAAACATCATCATCGACAGCCAACCCTTCACTGAGAGCATCTTGTTCAGGTACAAATGTCATTTTATCCTCTTCCCACTCCTCCTCAAGATATGGAGCACCGTACTGCTCCCCATTCTTAGGCCCCGTGCCGCTTTTCTGGAATATCCTACATAGCACAAATGCATCCTTCCCCAGGAACCCCCGCCACAACGACTCAACAAAGTCAATAACTTTCATCCATTGGCACTAAAAAAAAGCAAACTTTCGTATTGAGAGAAGAAACCAAACTGGTCTTACTTGTGGCACGCCAGCTTTCTTCAACTCTTCATCAGTAAGGCGATACTCATGCATAACCCAATTGGTCCTTTCGCCACGAGGAGCTCGGCCCCTGTGATAAACAAGGGTCTTCTTCATGCCAACGGCCCTGGAACCATTACGAATCTCCCGATCCTTGCCGGTCGTCTTCCAGTAGCCCTTCTCGGTAGCACGATTCGTCTTGGAACCATTGTTGTATTTCTTATCGAGCATACTAAAGAAGTACCACTCCAAGTCTCTACTTTTCAGCTTCGACTTGTCTATATCCAAACCCCAAAAACAAAAGACAAAATCAATCGAATGAAACAGAATTCTAAGATCATAGCTACCACAATGAGAGAGAGAGAGATGCAAAAAGTAAACCTGGTAGATCCCAAGGCTCGGACTTGTATATATCGGTGACGGAAATAGCATCGAACTTAAAGGGTTTGTTGCAGACCTTTCGCTTCAGGTAGTAGCGAACGAGTTCCTCGTCCGTCGGGTGGAAACGAAACCCAGGAGCGAGCGACGTCACTGACCCGCGACCCATCAATTCGTTAACCACAACGCAGAAGAAAGTATGGATTTTTATTTACTTTATTTATTTTATTGGTGAATCCGTTTGCCGATTCCAGGTTCTATTTATGAGCTGCTATATTAGATTTCGAAAATTAGGGTTTTAAGAAGAATTTGGGGAAATTGGGAAAGACGCAATAAAAGGAGGAGAGAGAGACGATCACGATGCCTTAAGCAACCGTGGAAAGAAGAAAAGAAGAAATCTGTCGTAGCCAAGGTTTTTAAAATCTTCCACGATGCTCAGATTGGAGACAAGTTTACAGTGACGGTGCGGTGATATTTCATTAGCGACCGCTTCTACTTTGCTGACACGTCATTTCCTTTTGCTATTCCAGAAGGTTCTCCTGGAGGTCGTTGGGACGCAAATCGGTTTTTTCAACCTATTTATTTTCTTCGCATAAATATCTCTCACTCATCATATGCTAATAATCTCCAACTCAAATACTACCAAAATGGCCTCTAGTGAAGGATTCTAAATTTGAGTTACATTCTTCGTTTTTCAACTGATCATTCAAACTGCTAAATACAACTTATGACAGCTCAATATATATATCTATGTAATATGACATTATGTTATATGTTCATGCACTTTTGGTTATTGGTTTGTACTATTAGCTTTTTCTTTTTTTTTACAGTTGGATTACTGATAAAATTTATTTTAAAAGTACAATATTGGACAACACATTAAAAGTTGCCATACAATGTTTATATCAAAATTACATAATAAATTAACTCAAATAAGTTATCGCATACATTTTACAGTTATGAACTTATATATACAAATATAGTAGATTAGTAGTATATCTTACCAAATCATAAATTAGATCTATATGAAAGCCAGGACTATAAAGACGCTTAGATCTAACTAAATTATTGCCAGTGATAAGAAAAAAAAAAAAAGAAGAGGAATGGATATTATTGGTGACAAAAAAAAAAAGAGAAAGGAATGGTATTATATTGCCATTTCTCAAAATTATCCGTCTACACCAAACCCTTTTTGCTTTAAGAAAAAAAAAATTAAATAAAAAGAAACAAGTATCGCAATTGCGTGAAACGAAAGTCTCATAGCGTCCTGACGCACGCAGCCAAGATCTGTAAAGCTAACAAATGAAATGACATAAATACTTTCCATTGTCACCATTAAGCATATTTTAACTTTGACCTACAAAGAACTTAAATAAAAAAGAGACTCTTCTCATGAAGATTGAAACATTCTTCAAAGATAAAAGCAGTTGTCAGAAAGAAAAAAAAATCTTGTAGATGTTAGTAATCTGACTATAGAGAAACTGCAACTCATTCTCAAGAGATGCTGAAACTTCGGCAAAAAGAAGGAAAACTTTGTTTTTTTTTTACCCTATAACTTTACAATTGAGATTTACATTATTAGGCTCTCCCGGGAGATTCACAAAAGTAATTGTTACACATGAGAATTCTCTGTATCATTGAAATCTCTATCTATCCCATATATTGATCAACCGGAAAGAGTTTAGTTTTTAAAGTTGAGGTTTGCTGCAAAGAATGGAAGAAAAAGGGAGAAAACGAGCATGAGCAGTCATACAAAGTTACAAATTTGTTGAGTTTCGTTGTTGGCCATCACATCAATTAATTAGAACATGATCTGCCATCAACCTCACATTTTCGCTGTCCCACTTTTCCAAGAAGATGGCATATATGGCCTTCTTCTAGAACAATTTTCACAACACGTACGCACCTGCTTGTTGCACCCATAAAATAGAAGTGAGATAAGAGGACTAAAAAATCCAGTTCTAAACCCAAGGAAACCAAATAGAGCTTATTAGTAGCACATCATCTAAGCCAAGATCTTCTGAAGACAAATCAAACATAACCACGGTTCAAAAAAAAAAAATCTTATATATATACTATACAAACATGAGGGTCTTCATTCTGCGCTGGTATCATCTTCAACGAGGCCATACTCATGGATCAGCCAACTGGTTCGCAGACGGTCGGTAGAACTTCCACTGTGAAACACAAGAGTCTTTATTGTACCAATCACCTGATCATCATCTCCTCGGTGCACTTCCCTGTCATTTCCAGTTGATTTCCAGTAGCCTTTGCTTGTTGCTGGGCTCATTCTAGTACCGTTGTTGTTTTTCTTATCCATGGCACTGTATAAATGGAATCAACGTACTTTGGGCCAGATCATAAGCAGAGAGGCCCATATCGTTCTGGCATCAAATGATATGAACCATTTGGGACAGATACGTATAAAATTCAAAACCGCATGCAGTCTTCACTGTGAATAACAAAACAGCAATCACTTTTGATCTCGAAAAGCAAATACGTATGGTCTTGACGTTGGTGAAGTGAAAAAAATATAGCTAGATTCAGATTTGAAGCGATTATCCATTCCAGCTGATTTTTATTTTGTAATGACAATATTATATACTTATACGAGAAATTATCTCTTACAAAAGTGTTGGCTTCCACAAAAATTGATAAATGAAATGAATATCAGAATATAGTTTCTTTTTTTCGTGAGTAATTTCATAATATATTCATATTGTTCATAAATTTTTCTAGGGAACATTAAAATATTATTAAGTTTATAGAAGATAAATTTGTCGTTCAGTAGAGATCCTGGAATCTAGGAAAAGCATTCATGGCAACTTATTTATTTTGGGGTTAAAGCATTCATTGCAACTAAACAGAATGTGAATACAGTATATATATGTGACAACATCATTGTAAACTATCACCACTGGCCATGAAAAACAAAATATAACATATAAATTCTCAGTCTCTCATTCTCGATTTATTATGAACAGTAACAAAAAAACTGAGAATAATTTCAAAAATCAATATATGTAGTATATATATGTGCTTTTAAATTGAAAAAAAAGAAAAAAAAATTGTTTCAACTGGAAAAGAAAAAAAAAAAATCAAAACAAAATAGTCGTCACGCCCTTTTCATGAGCTTTGGTTTTTCTTTGGAGGGAAAAAAAGAAAATTGTTTTTTGATCAAAAGTATAAAAAGAACGTGACATCAATTTTTATACAATTTTCTTTTGCAACAAACCGAAACTAACAAAGTGATTATATTTTAGTATTCCTCTGAAAAAGACCATAGAATAAAAAGAATCTCGCAAGTCTTTAACAAGCAAAGAATCGGTTACATACAAAAAAATACGTTTGATATAGAAACAATGAATTATCAATTTTCCAGTAAATAGAAAAAAAAGAAGAAAAAATATTTAAAAAATGATTTGTTTTTTCGGTTGAGGTTATGATGTTGAATAAAATATCAGTAATGGCAATCCACCAAAGTAGGAGCAGACATGAGAAGAGACTTTGGTTCTTCTCTTTGCTTCGTCGGTTGATGTTCTTGTTCGTGTTTTTGCTTCAAAGCAAAGGAGAATCCGTTGACCCGATTCTCATCTTCCGGTGCGGGTAGATTCAGATCCAAATCCAATGACACGACCGTCTTCTTAGCTCTCTTTGCCGCTGGCATCACCAGATGATCTTGACCGTCCGATATTTGATCGAACGACATCGAAGACAATGATAACTCCGTGTTGGCCGCAGCCGTAGCCACCGTCACGGTGGGAGCCGGCGCCGCAGCTACAACCACCGCACCTCTATGCCGTCTCATGTGGCCACCTAAGGCTTGACCTGACGTAAACTCGGCTCCACAGATTCCACATTCATGAACCTTATTGTTACCTGCCTTACCATACACGACAAGCGATCTATTGTTATTGTTCTTGTTGTTACTGTATATAGTTGTGGCTGTGACGAGTGAAACGGCGTCATTCTCGTAGACGTTCTTCTTAAGGTCAAGGTTGGAGTAAAAGGAGGTGGCTTTAGGTTTCTTGTGGCTAGCTCTATGGCCGCCTAAAGCTTGAAATGAAGGGAAGGTCCGATCACATGTTTTGCATTGATAAACGTAGTAACCGGCTTTGCCACCACCGTTAGATGAAGACGTCTCTAGAAACCTCCTGCTGCTAAATCTATACGTGTTATTGTTGTTTGTTTCGTGGTGGGGTATCTTGAGCTGTTGGTTGTGGGGGGGAAGAGAGTGACCTTGGGCAAGGAGGATCAAACAATTGGCTATGTCTTGCTCTTCCTCGTCTTCTTCGGCCTTCAATGTTGGGTTGTTGTTGGAGGACCAAGAGGCTGATGAAGATGAAGACGTGATAACACCATCCTTTTTGCGGTTTTCGACATTATTCCCTAAAGCATTTTCCTTGGAATCACGATCAATAGATTCTTCTTCAATGTCGCGTGCCGAGGAAGAAACCATAGCAGGGGAGATAGAGAAAGGAATAGGAGATTGTGGACGTTGTCGCTTTGTACGCTTCCCTTTAAGGATCAATGATTGCTCCTTTGAGGCCGCTATCGCCTCTTCGAACGCTTCCATCATCCCGATATTCAAGATCAAAGATCAAGATCAAGAGATGAAGATCAATACAGGAGAAGAGGTTTTTTGTTAATGTTGATCATGAAGAAGTTAAGGATGAGAGATGCATATATAGTAATGTGTTAAGAGGAAGATGTGTGTGAGATGGAGAGAGATGTGTGGAGAGATGGATACATAAATAGTGAGTGATTTAGGAAGAGAGGAGTCAAAGAGAGACACCACACATATATAACAAAAATATATGAGAAAAGTTTTTAAGTGTGTGAATATGTTTGGACTTGTCCTTTTGTAGCCTCTTAAATTTTAGTACTTCTGTTATTGTCTCTCTTCTAACATTTGCCCAACTTGGCAAACTAATCACAATACAATGAGATAAAGAGAGAGAAAGAGTGTGTGTAACCATTTGCAACGAAAAAATTGCAATTTTAGACAATTTCTATAGTAATATATGTTTGTTCCACTTCATTATCCGTTTTTTTACTCTGTATAACGATTTATTCTGGGTGTGATCATATCAAATAGTTTCGTTAGTTTTTTTGTTGTTTGAATTAGTTTTCACTTTGATGAGTAGTGCATTTAACAAATCTTAGGCATCACTTCAAAAATAGACATTAAAAGCTAGAATATCACAAAAGTATGTCTAATTATATGATTCATCACTATGCTTTCAGTTTTAATTATGTAAAACATGATTTAATTCTATTGAAAAAGTCACTATTTATCAAAACAAAAGTTGAGTTTGTATCTTACATTGTAAATGTTGATTTATTTTTCTTACAAATCTTATCAAATATTAATCTGCTATCTAGTTCTAAACTAAATAAAATCAAATGCATGATTTATTCTTCTTCTAGTTATGTAAGATTCCTTTGTAGTCGATTGTTGTTAAATTCGATGATTTCTTGTGTGGACAGTCGAATGATGTTAATTTTCCCTAAAAAGTGTATTTATTGTTAAAGGAAAAAAATTTAAGGAAGAAATGGAAGTAGAGGTTAAGAGATAGATTTGGGTGAAGGAAGAGAAGGAGTAATGATAAGTGCAATGCAAGCCTGTCCCTCACGGAATCTACGGCTCTCCCTTCGTCTTTCTCTCTATCTACCATTACTCCACTCCATCTTCCATTATTTGTTCCTTTCTTTTTAAAAATATTTTATCTACCATAATTCTCTACGTATACGTGTACATATCTATACGTAAATGTACTGTATATATTGGGGAAAAAACATTATCTAGAAATTAGAATTGTCCAAAATTGACTCTAAAACAACGAAAGTCCAACTAATTTGTCTTAAGGCTACGATAAGACCTCAAGCAAGATTTGAGTCAACAAAAAGTTCAGAAAAGATTTGAGTCAACAATATTTGTCTAGTGATATTAGTTCAACAGGTAAAAAATATCCAAAATTTGTTGTAAGAATCGAATTTTGCCACCGTATATGTGTTGTAGAAAATTCACTTTGTAAGTTAACAAAATATACAAATTATATAAAGAGATAAATACAAATTTAGATTATAAATAAACACATGCTGGCGTGTGTATACGCAGATCGAACGTATATACGGATTCCGTTAACGGATGCATGATGTGAAGAGCACCCACTCCACGTCAAGAATATTACCAAGTAACAAGCAATCAGCAAGTGCAGCTCATCGTATATTCAAGAGTTAATTATCGTTATATATATATATATATATATATATATATATATTTGTATTACAATAATTCTGTTCATTATACATACCCCCTTAAGCAAAATTTATACCATAATCGACCATATATTGTCCTCTCCGTGACTTAAAGTATTTTTTGCGTATCATAATTTTCCATAAAAATCTGTCGATGAATCCGTTAACGAAACTAGATGATTGTGGAATGAAAAAAAAAGTTTTGAATAATTTCATTGAAAATGATATGTGATTATATATGAATTCAAAACAGAGTGCATGCATACTCGTTGTAATTAGTTTATCTTTTATTGAAAAAAAAAAGAGAGTGTGCAGAGCATTCTGATTAGTCAGCTAAGCAGTTGACTGATTCGGGAACAGAGAAGAGAACGAAATAGAGATGAAAAGGGCAGACCATAAATTTAACATCCTGGAAAATGCCATAAAATTTCGAACATGTTTCATCAATTCTGATGATCTTGAAAAGAGAGAGTAAATTTAATTTCAATTTCTTGGCTTAGATAGAACTTATAGGCTTAATTTGTTATCATATCACACATCATTCTCAATGAAATTATTTGATTTATCTATTCCACATTCATGAAAAATATTTATTACACACTTTTAATTAAAATTTATTCCCTCTGTATTTTTTTATTTTTTTAAGTTGTGTTTCAAAAAGATAGATTTTTAGGTTTTTATATATTTTTATTAATGATTAATGATAAATTGTAAACTTTTAGAAAAATAATTGGATTTCTTGAACTATTATTAATTTTGAATTATTTGAAATTATTAATCACAGAAAATGATGTATGTGTTATCTAATTTTAATATATTTTTAATATGTGTAAATGCATTAAATCATTTATTATTTAGAAATAGAGTGAATATATGATGACAATTATGTATTTACTTATTACCTAATTTTCCATGAAAAATCTATTTTTAAATGATTGTAGAATAAAAGAAATCGAATGATATCATTGATCAGAATGATGTTTTGATATGATATGATGATAACAAATTAAGCTTCAGATGTTTCGATAACAACCCTGTTATGAATTTTTAGTGCTTCAAAAGCCTCAAACTATAATTCAATTGTGAGTTCGATCAATAGAACGAATGCAACTACATTGACTTAGTGATTTTCTGAAAATTTTATTTTAATTGTTTCAAGAATCTTAATACTAGTTAGTAGTGACATATACAATTTCCAGTGTCTTAAATCTAAATGAGGAGAATTTGAAAAATGTAAGATGGAAATTGTTATATAGTTAAATTGATGCCAAATATATATATATATATATATATATATATATAATTTAAAGTCTACTCTCCATCTATTTGAAAGATTAGGTTCCGTAGCTAAATAATTGGCTAAAAGAAAAAGAGAGTGACTAGTTATTGCTTAATATTCCAATGATTAGGGAAGAGTACCGACTAGATAATATGGATTGCAAGTAAGCATTATGTATCTATACATATTATTGCATATATATATATATATTTATTATATATTATTAGTTATATAAAATTTACAAGTTATGAAATCAGCTTATTTATCCGTATACGACATATATATAGAATGATTTTGTTTCTTACCTAATGTTTATTGGGTTGAAGAGGTTTTAATCTTCAAAATAGGATGACGAAACTATCAGAGTAGTCGACCTTATCAATTCTAAAATTTGAATATATTATGCAAAACATTTAGTAAAATAGGATAAAATTATTAAAATGTGAGATCTAATATAATTATATAATTTTAAAATTCATCGAGATATATTTAAACGTTTAGAAGTAATGCAACAAATATTATGATATAAACTTGCGCAAAAGTTACAAAACCATCATTCTCGTAATATATAACAGCCGTATGTACTATCATTACAAAAGTGCCGTGTAACGTTATCTGATTTTGTAACTTTTGTTTGATTTATATATATATACAAATTTGTAGGATATATATATGTATATATAGTTGAGTAATATCAAGATGCAAAAATCCCTAACTGTTGACAAATAGAGCGTGAAAGGAGGGTAGTGGGAGAGTTAAGGAGCACAAGTCGTTTCTCTAACCTTATTTAGAATGAAGGACCATTATCAACTATCAAGTGTGTGAGCCTCTTCTTCTTAATCTCGTGTCTATTTCATGGTCGCACGTTCCTCTAATACGACAACACACATTTTTCCTCTGGTTTTCATTTATTTGATTATGAATATAATTAAAAAATTCATATATAAACGCTAACTCCAATTTGATTTGGTTGGTGCAGTCAAAGTTTTGGCTGAGTTCAAATTTTAATTACAAATTTCTTTCTTAAAGCTTTTATGGACTTGTTTTAGAAGCAAGACTAGCTACTCTTACTTCAATTATGAATTAATATTATGATTTCCAAATATATATAGATCGATGCCGAAAGCAAGAATGCGAATTGAGAGTTTGAACCAGTGATAGGCCTAATAAATAATTTGTTATAGAGTTTTTTTTTTTTTAAAGCACAGATATAATTATACTACAAAAATACTATTTGTTATAGAGTTTCCCCATAAATGTGCCAATCTATATTTTTCAGTGCCGAATAAGTAACTAATATTTACATGATGCAGGTGAACAAATCAACAACATCTACAAAATGAAACAACAATATATGACATAAATCACAATTCGATGAGTATATTTGACCTTGAATATGACACACAAATTAATCGCTAACAAAAGTTATTTCCGAATTAATGAAACGACTAGAGTGACACTCGTCTTGATCCTACAGCTTGCATGCTGAGACACACGAAGCGCGTACTTGTTAAACAATGAATCAATATTAATGGCATCTCCAAAATGAGCAACGAGCATCGTTTCAGTCACTGCTCTTATACAATTAGCTTCTTTTTGCCCTGCTTTAACTCTATGTGATTGCAAGCTACAGTCTTCGACACTATGACCGAGATCAAATTCATGTGTCTCCAAGTCGTTTATTTGGAAGGATCCCTCTTTTCTAATCAGATCTGTCACTTCTTCTATGCTCGGATCATAAAACGGCATTTTGAACGAATTGACCTTCGATGCACTCACAATACCCTACATCAATAGATCGATCACAAACAAATCAAATATTTGAAATAATTCGTAAACATATTAGTAATTAGAAAATATAAATATTTAATAATTTAATACCTCGAAAACAAGGTCGTTGAGAGATTTGGATAACAGTGTCCAAAAATGACAGCAATCCCTATACAATGGATCATCAAGAGTCTTTCTGCCGATTAATGTGAGAACCATGCGTCCATTAGATACCATCTCTTCAGAACGCATTCGTAGAAATGTCGTAAAGTCTCTTTGGAATTGATTCAAGTAAGCCTTGTATTCACTTAGAGGACTTGAACTTGTTATGTACACACTCATTTTGTTCTTCTCCAGTCCGTCCGGAACCTGCAAACCCAATATTTCATTGTTAGAAGCTTTGTTCTCAAGGAATTTTTGTATATATGTGTGGAAAGTTTTAACTAGTACTTATAACTTTATAAGACCTTAGAGAGAAAATGAGTACTGTATATTGAATGTATGAAATGGAGACTCTTGCGAGGGAAGAGCCTCGAGTAAAAGGAACCAGGTACTCCAGAGACGAAACACGTTCCTTCTCTTGTGAGCTTCTTGTGGAAGGAAGTTATGAACTTGAAAGTTGTGTTGAAATCGTTACTAGGGAGATCGTTCAGACAACAATCTATCTCTGGCGGGTTTTTGTTCCACTCTTTACATAACGCATTAATTGTGTTGACGATCTCAGACATCGCCAAGAATGTGTTTTGTCCCGAAGAACAGCCCAAATCGGCTACTTTAATGCATCTAGGAAAGTCCAAGTTTGTCACCATTTCTTTGGTGTTTTCAACCAAGACTGATTTGGTCCTTGATAAAACTTTTCTCTGGATAAAAAAAGAGACAAATATTTTTTATTTTTTAAATAAAAGTTTAGTAACTAGTAAAATATTTGGGGGGCATATTTATGTGTTCACACTTTGGAGAAGTAATTACGCAATTGATTATTTTTGTTTGCATTTGCTTTTCTCTGTAATATGTTTATCTTTTTAAATGATTAATCCAGTATTACTTTAATTTTTTATTAATTATAAATACAAAATAAAAATGAAATAGAAATTTTTTTCTTTGTTCACCTTTACGTTTACATTGTTAGGTACTTTATGGAAGAAAGTAGAAAACTATCTTACATGTAAACGCANCAAAAAAAAAAAAAAAATGTTTGACACCATTAACGTCTAATATTTGAGTATCAGTCGTAAAGAACAATATATATATATATATATATATATGTATATATATACATATATATGTTATATGCGTGTGTGTGTGCGCGCGCGGGTATATATAAAAGATGAAAGTACCTGAAGAAGAGAATTGGTGGAGTAACTGTTGTCTTCATCTCCTCCGCTCATACTTAGAGCACTCACAAAAGGGTATTTTCTGCTTCTCTCTTTATTGTCACTATACTTCTCATTATCACTCTTGCAATCATACCTGCATATAGATATCAAATCAGCATATTATACACAAGCGCAGGTACTTAATTATTACATATATATTTGTGTGTGCGCGCGCGCGCTCTTTGACCATGACTCGGAGATAAAAACCTCGAGGAAGGATTGGCGCGGATGAATATTGAATCCATTTTTCGCACTATTAGGTTATTTTAAGAGAGTGAGTTAAAGACGAGAGAATTATGACACTGTATGCTGTCAAAGGAGGCAGACTATATTTTATGGAGGTGGAAAGTGGAAACTTGATGATATAAGTATCAATTAACAGAAAAAAAAAATCGATGAAATATCTACATTGGCTTTATATCTACTGGGATATAAGTTTTGTGGTCCTGTCTCCTGTGTCTGTTTGTAGAAAACTTTTTAGCTAATTAAAAAGTGTTAAATGCATGGATGTTGTTTGGACAGAGTTGATTGGCCCAGTGGTCAGTATCCTCCATTTATCGTGGCCCACTTTGTGGGTTCGAACTCTCGTGTGATGTGAGAGCTGTTGTCTAGAGTAGATCATGTACTGATGGCACACTAAAAGAGATACACATAAGTCACATATGAATGATTTCCATTCTCGATTGGGTTCTGCTTTGTACTAATTGATTTCAGCCACAGTAATTTGCAACATTAACAATTGATAGTATGAAAATTGCAAAAATGCCTATATCTGATTTTTTGGACGGCTTATTTCATTCATTTAACAGTGCCGTTATATGTTATTTTGTTCAGGTACACATGATGCTCTGAGTTTCTTTTGTTTTGCATCCACCACCAGTAACAGTTCCGACTTCCGACGATATAAACAAAATTGAAAGGGATGTCAAATGCAAGTTTAGAAAAAAAAAAAAAAAAAGTTTAGACACAATTTGGACGTCTACCAGTGATGCTGAGGTTAACTATTGTGGGCCTTTTGTAATCTTTGGTTGATGGGCTTCAAAAATTCTAACCCCACGCTTGGCGTAGTTCAAAAATCTAATTAACCTTTTCCCAAAAAAAAATTATTTATTCAAAAATCTAATTTTTTTCAACTGCCGAGTATGCCATACTAATGTTACACAATATGCACAAATGCACATATACAAAATCAAAAAACATATAACATATAATCACAAACCATGATCGTATATAAAAATTTGACTTGCGCTATTAAAAAATAAATAGGAATTACTAGGCTATCTTTAGAAAAATACATTCCACGTCAGAAATTGAGAAAAACATTGAATTATATATAACTAGTTTTTTAAAAAATTTATCCGTATCTACCCAAAAAAGAAAAACGAACTTTTTAAGTAGGTTCTTCTTAAAGTTATATGGACTAGTGTGTTGTCGAAAGCTTCTGAATAAATATGTTAAATGCATGGATGCTGCGGCACTCTAGCTAATTGGTCCGGTGATCAGTATCTCTCAATCCTCATGGCCCAGTTGTGCGTTCGAACTCTCATATGAGAGCAAAAGAATACGTGGTCTATATTATATCAGTGGCACGCGAAAAGAGACGAACAAATATGTGTTTCACGTAAAAATATCACTTTCTCTATGTACGACTAAATTATAACCATTTGAATTAGCTTTTTCACCCAAAAAATATCTCCGAATGCCTTTTTTTTTCCCCTCATTAATTGCCAATGATTTTAAGAGTTCGAATCCCTATTTTACAGTACCCGGTTTTTGTTGATAAAGGTCCAAGACAATATAGTAACTCATATACTTTTGTATGCAATTTACAAAATGTATATCTAGTTGTATTAGATGGTTTTAATGATTTTAGAATTTTTTATATTTTTGAGTTGGATTTGAATTTAGTTTATAATCTTATTTATCTTTGGTTTTTCTAGTTTTCAATTTTTATTGATTATATATTTTTTTGGATTAAAAAATTAAATTGATTTTTTTTTAATTTGTATCTAATTAAGTTTTACCTTAATGAATGATTTTATTAACTATTAAGTGTGGATTAGTGGTAATTTAATTTTGATTTTAATAACTTTACAAAACACAAAATCTCTAAAGCCATAATACCAATCATAAATTCTTTATATTAAAATATTCTGAAACATTAAATAAAAACATATTTTTCCATTCGTTTTCTAACTTTTATGTAGATGAATCAACATACATATATATATTTGATTCAAGAAAAATTATAATCATAATACCCCAACAGAGAAATTTTAGAAATTTGATGAAATTATTATCAAAACACAACCAATTTCTTTTCATAAATTATTCCGTAACTTCACACCTACATATGATTGATGTTGGACAACTGACTAACAGATGAACTATTGAATATTTATTTTGAATTATGTGTGAAAATAATATTTCATGGTTATTTGCAAGATTAATTGACAATTTTTTCAAGTACTTTACAATAGCTACTCGACTGTTTGACCAGGATAGAACCCATTGGTTGAGAATATTATTGATGCTAGTGATCAGAACTTTGTGTACAAACTATGATTTGAAGATGAATTGGAGAAACAAACCTCGAAGAAGATATGGTGTGGATGAATCTTGAATCCATCGCTCAAGGAGTGAATTTAAAGACGATGACTGTTACACTATAATTTATGTTGTCTAGGCTACATCCTCGCACACTCTATTTATAGAGGTGGACGTGGAACTTGATTAAATATCTCATTGTGATTGTAAATTTGTGATACACATCGTACAGGGATTAAACGAAAGTCTTTCCTTAAAAAAAAAAAAAAAAGTTGTGGACTTCTGTTATTTTTATGAAAATTTCCCACATTTTTACATATTTATGAATCAGTTATTTGTTTTTTCCCAAATGGGCCATGTGGACGAATTAATTTCTGGTACGTCATTTATATCAATATTATAAAATAGCTAAATCCAAGGAGAGATATAGTTATTAAAAAGCAATCTTTTTCTTTGAAACATTTTTAAACAAGCCAAGGATGAATGAAATCGAATATGATCATATACCATGACGATCAGCAAATATGTTTTAGAATGCAAAGTGAAATTCCGAACCAGTGAACTGGCTATCAATGAAATCGAATATGATCATTTTTAATTAAGACCTAGATAATGCATTTCTTATCATAATAGAGAGTTGTTTTATGATAATTCACATTTTTTTAATGCCGAATACGCAACTAAATGTGATCATGTATGCAAAATATCCGCATATACTAATAATCATAATTAGAAAAGTATAGTGAAAGAAAAATTTAATCCTGGCATATCACACGGATTACATAATAAAAGTTATTTCCTAATCAATGAAACGACTAGACTGACAGACGTTTTATTCTTGCAGCTAGCATGCTGCGACACATGATGTGCATATTTTTCAAATAATGTATCGATATTAATGGCATCTCGAAAGTGAGATACGAGCATCGTTTCAGTCACTGCTCTTATGCAATTTGCTTCCTTTTCCCCCGGTTTGGTTCTATCTGATTGCAAGCTAAAATCTTCGTTACTATGGCCAAGATCAAATACAAGTGTCTCCAAGTCGTTTATCATGAATGATCGCTCATTTTTAATAATTTCTTTCACTTCTTCTTCGTTCGGATCATAAAACGGTACTTTGAACGAATCCACCTTTGATGCACTCACAAGACCCTATAAAGAGATCATAAAAGCGACTCATTGAAACCATCCGCGCACATAATTAAATGGATAACTGTGTATATATATATGAATATCTAAGGAATTTCTTACTTCTAAGACTAGGTCGCCAAGAGAGTTGGATAACAATGTCAACCAATGACAACAATCCCTATACAGTGGATCCTCAAGAGTGTTTCTACCGATTAATGTGAGAACCATGCGTCCATTAGATACCATCTCTTCAGAGCGCATTCTTAGAAATGTCGTAAAGTCTATCTGGAATTGATTCAAGTAAGCCTTGTATTCACTTAGAGGACTTGAACTTGTTATGTAAACACTCATTTTATTCTTCTCCAGTCTATCGGGAACCTTACAAGTTAACAAATTCATTGTCATAAGCTTTGTACGTAATTATGACGAAATTGTTTTTCTATAAGTGGAAAGTTATAATGAAGTACTCATGATACCTTAGAGAGGTAATGAATGCTGTAATTTGAATGAATGAAATGGAGACTCTTGCGAGGGAAGAGCCTTGAGTAAAAGGAACCAGGAACTCCAGAGACAAAGCATGGTCTTTTTCTTGTGAGCTTATCCTTGAAGAAAGTTATGAACTTGAACGTTGTGTTAAAATCATTACCAGGGAGATCGTTAAGGCAACAATCTATCTCTGGTGGGTTTTGGTTCAATTCTTGACATAACACATTGATTGTGTTAACCATCTCAGACATCACCAAGAATGTGTTTTGTCCCGAAGAACAGCCCAAATCGGCTAGTTTAATGCATTTAGGAAAGTCCAAGTTTGTCATCATTTCTTTGGTATTTTTAACCAAGATGGACTTGGTCATGGACAAAACTCTTCTCTGCAGAAAACAAAGGAAAAGGCAAATTAATTAATAAATTGTCCCTTTAATGACTGGGTATAGTCCGGACCTAAATCCTAATGTCATATTTAGCTTGCAAATGATTGTAAAAAGATTTTTTTTTTTAGTAAAAAAAAAAGTATATATGAGTAAAAAAAAATTCAGTCAGTTTTTTCCTACTTTTAGAAAAGTAATTATTTTTAGAGGAATTAGATGTGGTTGCCATTAATTTTTAAAGGAATACAAATTCAACTTAAATGGTATAATTCTAGAATATTTTTTTTCAAAAAGTTACAAATTTTACTAATTTTTAGTCTTCTAAAATATCATCCATTTGTGATTTTATTCTCGGATTCTAGAAAAAAATGTGCATGTACATATGCCAACCATAATTGAAATCACAGTAAAAACCTCATATAATTGTTCCTCAACTTAATTATTCTCAACCCCATGAACCACTGGATCACCATAATTTAGTTGATTAAGAAAATGCTAGTTAGTAAAAAGGTTAGGGATGAGTACATTTATGCAATCACACTTTGGGTAAAGACTGGATTGTTTGTTTCGTTCGGATTTGTTTTTATGTTTAGTATGTATATATTTTAGATAAAAACATACTTCCTTAACATTTTAATTATTTAGTTAAGAAAAGAAACCAACTGGAAGAAGAAGAAAGAATTATCTTCTGCTTGTGCTTGACATTTACGATTACACTTTGTAAATATTTTGTTTTACATGTAAACATAGATAACGAAATTAGACTTTGAATCTATTGAAGTCTAAATAGTTTGAATATGGAATATCTATAATGAAATATTAGTTTGTGTACGCATATGTCTTACAAAAAAAATAAAAAATATTTATATAAGAGGAAAGAACCTGAAGAAGAGAGTTGGTGGAGTAACTATTGTGTCCATCTCCTCCACTCATACTTAAAATACTCACAAAAGGGTAGTTATTACCCTCTTCATCTCCCTTATTCATTTCATTTCCACTCTTCCCATCACACCTGCATCGACCGCATGTATAACAAATACATTGATAAATGCATACATATATGTCAAAATAGGCATATACAACCATGTGATGTGAAGATGAATTGGTGAGAAGAACCTTGAGGAAGAAACCGAACGGATGAATCTTGCATTCATATCTCGCATCACACTATTCCAAGAAAAGAATTAAAAATGAGAACTATTACAATATGTTATGTTTTTCTGAGGGAGGCTACCCCTCCTTCACCTTACTTATATAGGTGGGTCATGTCCTCAATGTGAAACACACCGAGTTGTTTCAATACACAATCCTATCCAATCTTTATAGATATTTCTGAGAATGATTGCTATAATATAATCAATAATTTAGAAGAATAAGATGAATATATAGAGCTAACCTTCATAACAATTCTAACATCTCTTTTTAAAAGTTAGTTTCTGATTTTCTTTTTATCTTGAACCATTGTATTAATGCAGATCCTATATATATATATATATATAATATTTTTTCTTAACTTAGGTTTTCAATATATATATATATATATATATATATAATATTTGAAGTGTTATCTTGTGTGGATAGCTATGCCGGAAAGGAAATGTCTAGAATATGGAAGAATATTAAGAAGATAATTGGTGGAGTAACTGTTGTCCCCATCTCCACCTTTCATACTGATTAGAGTATTCACAAAAGAGTAACTCTTCATCGCCGGTAAAAATCTCACCAAACACCTGCAACTCGTCTATTTTTTAGTTACAATCTATTTCAATACTTTCTTTTTTCTTTCTCAATCATGCTAAATAGTAGGGACCATCAAATACCTGCCATACGTTTTCCATCTTTTTTCTTTTTTTCTTTGCTACTTGTTGCCTTTTTGTATATATATATTTGTAATGGTATATATACAATTATACAAACATCCTTGCATACATTTTTTTTTCTGTCAATTTTAAGTTTTACAAATAGAGATTGATTGCCTTTTTAGCTAGTTTGCGTCTTTCAACCACTTTTTATAGTATTATAATTATAACGTGTTAGTAGGATCCAAAAAAAACAAAAATTGAGGGCTAATGATGGTTTGACGGTGCTGCATTCCATTTACATTAAACTAAAATTAGTTAGAATATAATAAATTTTGAACGTACTGCGAAAATGTAACAAATATTAGAAAAGATTTACAACTTTCTAAACCCCAAGGCAATTCAAAGAGGCGCAGAGACAAGGGTAGACGTACGTAAAAAAGTAAAGAACTACGATAGGTCTCAACATCCCATGCACCAATCCGTATTTAAACAACTAAGCTATAATATACTTCAAAAGCATTTGACCCCTACACATCGCCAAGAGTAAACTTTATCACGTTATAAAAGTTATTTGCGAGTCAATAAAACGACTAGACTAACGGTGGTTTTGTTTCTGCAATCAGCATGCTGAGAAACATGATGTGCGAACTTGTTAAACAATCTGTTGATAATGGCACTTCCGAAGTGAGCCGCGAGCAATGGTTCACTCACCGCTCTTATATATCTAGCTTCATTTTGCCCTGATTTACTTCTCTTTGTTTCGTCTTGGTTACAATGGCCGAGATCATATTCATGTGTCTCTAAATCTTTGATTTCAAAGGAACCCTCTTTCCCTACGATTTCCCTTACTTCTTCTTCGCTGGGATCATAAAAAGGTATGTAGAACGAATCCACCTTCGAAGCATTAATAAGATCCTATTTAAAAAAAAAAAAGATCCTGAGAAAATCAGACATATGTGATACCATATTCAAAATGTCAACGAAAAACAAACCTTTTAATTTTGATATATACCTCGATGACTAGGTCACGGAGAGATTTGGATAATAATGTCCAAAAGTGACAGCAATCTCTATGCAATGGATTATTGTTATTGTTTCTACCGATGAAAGTGAGAACCATACGTCCATGAGAAACCATTTCTTCAGAACGCAATTTTAAAAATGTCGTGAAATCTTTTTGGAACTGTTTTAAGTATGCCTTGTATGCACTTAGGGGACTTGAAGTTGTGATGTACACATTCATCTTGTTCTTCTCAAGTCCTTCAGGAACCTTACAACCAAATAGTTCCATCATGAAAGCAAATTTCTAATATCGAATAATTTAATTTCTATATATAGTACATACCATAGAGAGCCAATGGAGACCATAAGAAGAATGTACGAAATGGAGACTCTTACGAGGGAAGAGCCTCAAGTAGAAGGAACCGGGTACTCCAGAAACGAAGTATGGTGCTTTACATGTGAGGTTCTTCTCTTTGAAGCAATGTATGAATTTGAACGTCGTGTTGAAATCGTTATTAGGAAGATCGTTTAGACAGCAATCTATTTCTGGTGGGTTTTGGTCCCACTTTTGACAGAATACATCGATTGTATTGATGATTTCAGACATTGCAGAGAACGTGTTTTGTCCCGAAGAACAGCCCAAATCAGCTACTTTTATGTATTTAGGAAATTTTAAGTCTATCATCAGTTCCTTTATGTTCTTGACCAAAACCGACTTAGCCTTTGCTAGCACTCTTCTCTGAAAACCCAAACAAAAAGTGTTCTGTGTATTTCTTTTCAATCACCATTTAAACAAAGTATTAAATCGTGTACGCATGTGTGTCTCATAAAAAATGAAATATATAGAGGTAAGGAAAAACCTGAAGAAGAGAATTGGTGGAGTAACTGTTGTCTCCATCTCCTCCGCTCATACTAAGCGCACTCACAAAAGGGTATTTACTTCTTCTCTCTTCATCGCCGTTATTATACTCGTTCTCCGCCTTACGATCACACCTGCATGGCAGACATAAACACAAATACATATGCAACATGTAAAAAAAACATATAAAATCATATGCAGGGCTGATCATATGATGCATGTGGAGATGAATTTGAGAGAAGAACCTTGAGGAAGTAATGATGTGGATGAATCTCGAGTCCATTTCTCGCACAATTCCAAGGAAGAACAAAAAACGAGAATTTTTACAATATGTTGAGTCGTTTAGGCAGGCGACACCTTGATCCCTTCATTTATAGAGGTGGGGCATATCGTAAACGTGAAACACGTCGAGTACTCGAGTTGTTGCAAAATACACTCCAAAAAGTCTCAATTACCCAATCTGTATAGAGATTTGTAATTATTGACGTTTTGAAAGCTCATATAGCCTATATAGTCATAAATAGAGAATCAAAGACAATAATTACAAAACGTCAATAATTATGACTACATATGACTAAAGCACATATAGCATATATAGTCATAAATATAAGCTCATGAAGATCATGAAGAATAAGTATGGCACACCATGATATTCTCAAATAACCATGTTATTCTCGATAAGATTAAATGAAAAGTTTATATATAAAAAAAGTTGTTCTAGACATGTGTTTGTAGAACTCGATTTTTTTTCAATGGTAAAATGCATGTTTGCCGGTTTTTCTTATTAGTAAAATGAAAAAAAAAAACGGAGAGGAGAAGAGGAAGAATCAATGTTTTTTATTGATATATATGGGCACAAAAAAAAATAACTTTTCTCGAAATTTCCTCGAGAATAAAGTGGATCGTGTGAATTCTCTCAGTGGGCTATCTATCGCACAATTGATTATAAGTCCCGTTGGCTCAGTTTTATTAATTTTTAATGTTCAAGTTGCTTTATTCGAATCTGAAGGCCACATGCAAAAATGGCCGAAAACGGACGCCACCCCATAAATGATGGTGATTATGATCCGAAACAAACACATTTATCGTAACATGACAATACCGTTGTCTTCTTTCATACGACAACACCACTAGCATTTTCTTGGAACAGAATCAACATTGCATAAAAGTGAAATTCAAGGCACTGTTTTAAGGACAAGCCATGTTACTGAGAGAATATTATGGAAGGAACAGAGCATTTGATTGCTTTACCTGTTTTGCTTAAAGAAGATAGGTTCAACCATTCCGCAATTCAACAAACACCGTAGTTGTTCTTGCCGGTACAGTGAAGCCGCCGGAAAACGCGTCATACACTGATTTTTTTACTATTTCATCGCCCGACTTCACCTGTAACTCGGAATTGCATCATCATTAAGAAAGCTTAAACATTTCTAATACGCAATTGAATTAACCAAAAGGCGAAAAGGTTATGATATTGTCATTTCATTTGCTTTTAATGTGCAATTTACCTGTACCGGATGTAATTCGAGATTCCTGTCTTTTAGAGCGGGACTGAGAAATGAGAACTCAGACGGGCGAGCATTGAAGATAACCACAATGAATGAGTAGCTGTTGTAGGAGTAGCAGTGCCATTACGAAACATTATATATATATATGAAGCTTTGAAAGATACGTGGATCATATTGTTGATTTTTTTATTTACTTACATTGGATCGATCTGAGATCCACTCGCGATGCCTTTGAGACCATCTTCAATGCTCATGACGATGGCGCCGGGGACCGATGAGGGGCCTGTGTTATGAAATCGCACTCGGTCCTGAAAAAGAAAACAAAGGTAGATCAGTCCACAATTCTTTTGAGATCACTTACTTCATTTGCGACATTTTGGTTATTATTAATTTGATCAATACAATCACCGATAATTTACTTAGAACCTGCATGAGCTTCTGGTAGTACTTTTGGTCTTTCTGACATTTCACGGCATTGCAAAAGATTGATACTAGACGAATACTTTCATAAGCGAGCAGAGAATATAGTGAAGAGAATAATGGAACCGCAGTTAAACTGACCTGGATAGCCTTTGCTGAATCTAAACGGAAGAGAGGTGAAGAGTATCTGATGCGCAACAAATCTAAGAAATTGTGGAGCGTGGCAACAATGTGACTGCTCTGAGGCTTAAAGGATGGATCTTGCAACCTCGGTTTAATCCTGGAGACATGTATAGCAGGAGCTGAATGATTTCAGAAACATGCATTGGTTATGGTTCTATAAGTAATCCATACATATTAAATGCAATTGAGTTGGTACTTACAGTGGCCAACTGTGTTCGTTTTTCCCTTTTGGAGGAAGCCCAACACCCCAGTTGTTGGAGTTGTAGCTAAAGTCTAGCCTAAACTTGTCCCCATTCATGTTAATCAGTACGTGCGATATATAATCAGAAGATATGTTCACTACAAGAGAGAAAAGGCAAACCTATTGAACCAATCACCGGAGTTGTAAGAATCACGATCAAGTGATTTCGAGCGTAAAATCTCGTCCCCAGCATGGAAGAATGGTATACCCTTCACATGCAGAATACAACATATTAAATTTGAAGTTTAAGATAATGAGCCAAACAAGAAACCTACTCGGTGTAACAGATTCCCTACTAGCCCTACTCTGCAGTCCGTTAGTCTACAAAGTGATTTATCAATGAGCCAAGTTCAGAGATAGTAGAGAACCTGCGAGAGGGCAATCATACTTGATGCCAAATGATTTATTCGACACCTTTCATCAACTGATATTTCCATCGGTGTCTGCATGAAAACGGTGGACAAAGCAGAAATAAGTCTACAGATACCCTCAAGTAGGAGTGTCAATGCCATCCACATCCGTTTCCTCGAAGATACAACATAGCAGAGTGAATTGAGAGCATTTCAGAATTGAATTTAATCAAGAAAAATAAAACATTGAGCTGGAGATTTAGAAGATGTATATCATCATAGAAATTTAGAAAGCTTATTTAAACATTACCTTCAAACTGATAATGTCAAAGAGGGTTTCATTGTCATGAGCAGAGACGTAATTAATCTGAAACCACAGGGAAATGCTGATATGAGCGTCACATATTTATCACTGCTTGATTCACTCAAAAAATGTAAGTGGGAGAAATAACGTGTTATACAGTTTCTGTAGGCTGTGAAGCATATGCAACAGGTGTGGCATCATGCATTAATATCTCTGATCCCTTCACCTACAAAACGACAGCAATATATCATAACCGGAAAACAAAGTCTTTGTGAACGATTAAATAATAAAGTGGGTTACATACCTCCTTTCCTTCATGATTAGTTAGCACATAATCCTTCAAATTTGCAGCCATCCCAATCTAAACCATGATGGAAGTAAAAGAAATATCTTATCTAAAGACTTTCTACAACTTCGTGTTACAATATATCCATACCACTGTCACATTTCAACTTGTAAGATAACAAAATTTGGTAAGTAAGGAGAAAGAATGGGGACCAGCTGTGAAGCGAATTAGAGAACAAAAATTTGGGTTTGCACATTCTTAAGCTCTGACCACAGAAATATGATTACCGTATTGCATATGATATTTAACGGCAATAAATAACCTGGATGTGGTCTTTCGCAGTAGAAAGCATCAGTTGCTGGGTAGCTTCTGAACCATGCTCATGACCGTTAGGCTGTCCAAAAAAGGAAAGGTAAAGAAGAGATGAGAAGAAGAGTTACATATTCTAAGCATACTTCTCTACTCCAAACAATAAGTTACCCATTGACAAACAAGGGAAGCACGATATTTGATGGCATGGGAATTTCAATGGTTCAACCCCCGATTTAAGACACTTACATGGGCAACATAACACGTGATGGGATGTTTATTTCACACAAAGCTACAAAATATGTATTGTTGGAATGTGTATCTGATGATGTTGTCTACTACCATATTGTTCAATTTAAACCTTGGTTGGAGCTAAACCAATACAGTGATTCAGTATCTTGATGGCTAACTGCACAAATAGAATCCAATATACCTGTAACAATAAACCTGTAATGAATCCTTGTTGAAGAGGATGACCAAAAGGAGATCCACCAAGAGTTGCATCTCGTATACGGTCATTAAAACTGGATAGGGATATGAAGGTCCAGGTAAAACAAAGGGAATCAGGAAAATGTTGAACAATAATTGAAAAGTAATAAGTCGTCGAGCTTCAGGAAATGCAGTAACCACAAACATAGAGGAAAAAGGGATGAAAAAAACTTTCTTTCAAACATATTGAAGCAATTAACTTCACACCTTCCAATTCCAGTGTTGGTTAAATTGAACTGCGAAGCATTAACTCCACGTCCATTTTTAGCAACTTCACCAAAGTTCCATCCTTCTCCATATCTGATAAAGGATAGCAGATAAAAATGATATGGGCCAAAATTGGCCAAAATTATTTCATAAGAAATAAAAAGAACTATGCAGCTAATGTCGGAAAAACTTGTATGTGTGTCCGGTAATGAGCCAAGACTTACAAATAAATTCTTGAACCATCAACTCCATCTGTTTCCTTTCTCAAGTTACCAATTGCAGATTTTGCTTTTACCTTAGGAACATGGATATTACAAATATTGTAATATCACAACAGAACCTAACGAAACCACAATGGAATTGGACACTAAAGGATAACCCTTAGAGGAGCAAGAAAGCTGCTTACCATTGTATCTTTCATTATGTGACCCATGAGATCAAAACGGAAACCATCAACCTGACAGAATCAACACATGATCAGCCAGTCGGAACATATAAGGGCAAGAAAACTTAGCGTAATAGTGCAGAAAACAATAAGCGTTGTCATGATCAGTAGATCAAAGGTCGAAATATACCTGAAGAATGATAATATTTATTTTCTGTGACAAGCATTTACCTTATAATTAACAACCCAGTTTAATAGATCATCTCGTATCAGACGATCAACCATATAGTGCTCGCTGGCAGTGTTGTTTACGCATGTACTGTTTTCAATAAAACCATCATTGTTCCTTCTCAAATAGTAACCTGGAACTATCTAAGCAAATACACTTTGTCATGGAAGATAGAGAACTCAAGCTAGACAGCTAGCTGACTGAAATCAATAATATCTTAGTTAGATGCTCACCTTATCAAGAACAGAGTCTTTGTCGTGTGGCCCACTTGCATGCAAGTGGTTGTAAACAACATCTAAGACGACATTAAGACCAGTACGATTAAGCGCCTGCCAAAAGAAGCTACATATTGAGCCAACTCATAATAGCATGAGGGTGCCATGAAATCATTGACCCTTGTATGATTTACTACAAAGTTTAGCTTTCAATGAGCTTATTAGTGTTGCAAATCACCAGGAGCAGTATAATCATGTGGCCAAATTTCAATATTCAAACATGGAAAAATGCAAACCTGAACCATTTTTCTAAATTCAATAATACGGCATGGACCAGTCGGATCACTAGCGTAGCTTCCTTTTGGAACTCCCCAGAGCACAGGATTATACCTTCAAAAAACAGGAAACTTGTGATGAAGCTGTTTGCTTCATAATGAATGGAGTAACTTGCGTATAACAAATTACCCCCAGTTATAGCCATCATCATTCTGGATTTCTGTAATACGAGCTTGTGCCTCAGCTGAATCAGGTGGTAATCCTTCCAGCAGACTGGTGTCTGCAAACAAAAAGGTCATCATTATGTGTACAATACAATTCCAGATACAGAAAACAGAAACAGGATAAATAAGGCCTCCTCAATTTAACGAAAAAAAATTGCATCTCAAGCATGAATCGCGAGCAATCCTTTAAGTACGCGATTGAGACATCAAAGATATCCTACCTATATACTTCCAGTTCTCCTTCTCATCATCAACATCACCAAACTGATATGTTGGAAGAAGATGTAGATGGGTAAGACCTGCATCCGCTAATTTTTGAAGATGTTTCACACCTGCAGAATCCTGCCAATAGATCCAATGAGATGTGCTACAAAACACGATGATACCGAGAGTATTTACAGAGCAGCGAATGTGCCAAAAGTATAAGTATAATGAAAATTTGGGATCACCAGTAAAATATGTGAATTCACACAGGATATATCAACTAAAAGGATAAAAGTATGCACATATTTGCACCTTTAAAGTGAAAGCCAGATATCCACCACGATTTTTAGGTTCGACAGTCCCATCATTGGCACTGAAATAACAGGTGAAAATTAGACAAACAAGAAGAAACGGGAAACCTGCAGTAGGAAAGTAAAATGACTTCACAGTATCAATAACGTACTTCAAAGGTAAGAGTAAAACAATCTCAGGGCACAAAAAAACCCTTCTCGTTTGTAAATTCAAGTAAGTTATTGTTTCTTGGTTCCGGGTAGAAAGGGAGAGAGCAATGAAATAGATAATGCGTTAGAAAGAGTACGTCTAGCTAATTCTGTAACGAGGATTGCGTGCTAAATTTTGCCCCACAGTAAAAATTCAATAGTCACAAGCACAATTTTTCATCTAGGCATGAGAGTCTAATTACCTGAAATCCCTCACATGCAGCTCATAGATACTTATATCTGAGTAGGATCTTAGGCATGGCTTCGTATCTGCTAATTTCTCCCATCCTTCAGGTTTTAGATCATCAGAATCAAGATTAACCAGCAAAGTTTTGCTCCCATCAGCTGAAAGCCTGCTTGAGAACATACAAATCACACATGACTCATACGGACAAAAAATTGTATGAAGGATATGCCATCAAGTTCAAGCTAACTGGAAAGTACCATACCCCCGTGCATAAGGATCATTTGCATAGCAAGTTTCCACTTTGAAGGTGCTTGGATGATAGACTGATACTTGATACACATAATAGCATCCTTCCCAACTACTGGGTCCTTGAGTGCTCCACACACCATTAACCTCTTTAAGTGAGCAGATTTCCATCGGATTCTTGTCAAGTGGGTTTTTGTACATGCATACAGAAACCGCCTACTTAAATGCACAAACGAGCACAAAAAAAGAGTTAACGTATGTTTAAGGCGAGTTGAACGAAAGGTAACACCATCAGCCTTTTCCAACATGAACATCATACTTGAGCAGTGGGAGCCCAGAGGTGAAGAGAAACACCTTCTGGTGTGAAATGTACACCTAGTGGACCGTCATATGAGAAGAGTTCATCTAGGACGCCAGGCAACTGCAACCCAGTCCCCTTTATCAGTCGTCCTTCCGCTGCAGAAAATTAAACAATCCAATCTCCGCAGTTTCTTAGTGATGCCAATGAGGTATCCTAAGAAAATCAAAGGGAAAAGAAACTCTTACCATCAAAGCAAACAATAGCTAGCTGGCTTTTGACAAGATCCTTGACATCCAAATCCGAAGGAACTTTGAACGGCTTGTAATTCCCAATATGTGGAAACTTGTCACTCACCTGAAATCAAGACTTCCACTTTGTGAGAGAGTTTTTAAACTCTTATGGGGAAAACAACACAAAGCAGAGAACGAACAACTGACATTTGTATGAAGTGATCCGGATTCAGCTTCAAGCTTGAGTCTAAAATCATAACCTGAAAACCAACGAACTTTATTATAATTAAAAACAAAAACAAAAACATATTCACAGAGAAAAAGAAGAAGGGCACCATCGATTCCATCTTCGCTGAATGATAAACCAGCAAGTCTGCTCGCATACAAGTAACACGACCCTTCACCAACATCTACATTCCAAGCGATTACGCCTTGGGTAACCCAATACGCTCTTGAATAGAGCAAACAATCAAGAAACTGACCACAATTTTAAGAGAATCAGCGGTCAACATTCCTCCTGCAAAGTCAGAAGGAAATGAATAGAATCCAGATTTAAGACCTGAGAACTGGGAGTGGAGACTTCGAGAGGCATGGGAGATGCAGCGGAAGAGGAAGAGCAGAGGCAGCGAAGACTTTTCCAATGATATCTGAGATGCAAGTTCGATCGTCTAAACCGCGATCCAAGAGCGGCGAAGAGGTGAGGACGCGCGACGGAGGTGGAATTGAGAAGATGAACGGAAGTGGTCGGTGTCAGTGTCAGTGCCATTTTTTCTTCTTCCTTCTCCGATTGATGATGATCCTTCTTCCCAGACCGTTGCTTCATCAAATATCTATTTATTTGGCTTTTGGTCCCTCATCTCTCTTCATTATTACTATAACTACTCATTCTATTCAATGGAGTCAATTGACCCCAGGAGAGGATTATTTTCTTGTAATTTCTTTTTACTTTTAAAATTGGTTTTCGGCATACATTACACTTCATAGCAGTGTTTACTGTTTACTGTTTACTGTTAAGTAGTCAGCATCATTGAGAGACCACCATAACTCGAACGATAACTTTGGTCATCTACTTCTGCCTTTTATGTATTCAAACCTTTCATCATCATACGTGGGTTTCTTTTACTTTTTCGTAACACAACACATAAAAGTCAGAGGCGATATAGAAAAATAATGATCAAGTAGACAAATTAGATGCCATCGTATGATTATACATCTAGACAACATTAATTTATCTATAACTAGATAAATTATATGTTTCATATTACAGTATAAACTAAATGGTGCTTAAATCAGACATGTATACTTTTTCTTTTATCAACACACATGTATACAATTGATTGGTTATAATAACTGATGCTTAACATCGCTGTAGGGAAAATTGTTTGCGGAAGAGATGATGTGGATGATCCGAAGATGCAAAGTATTCAAATGATTTTGATTTTATTTATGTCAGAACTCTGCTAATCATTGACTGAGGAAACTGCATTTTGATGATTTTGCTTATCATATGAAAGTGGTTTTTCTTTTATTTAGATTTACATTCCAAATTTTTAATTTATTGTCTAATTTTTTTCCTGAATCAGTTTATAACGGTAAGTTTCTTTAGTAATATGTTGATTCTATTACAGTTTAGATTTGGTTCTACCGTTTTATATCATATCGTAAGTGTTCCAATCGCATCTTAATATCTTAAACATTACCATATTCTTCTTATGCTACTATCTAATAGATTGAATCAAATTTTATAACTCAGTTAATCGATTTTTATTAATCCGTATCTGGTGCTGTTTTGATATTAAGTTAATGAATTGAAAATATATTAATGTCCCAACAAAGTGAAAATGAACCAACTAATATCATTTATACATTAGTATTTATTGAAAAGCAACATATATGAAAAAAAAAATTTCAAATATACAACATATTTACATTCATATATGTGAGGACATCTTTTGAGTCTCAAATATTATATTTACATGAGATATTTATTAAAATTATGAGTGTTGAAATCTATCGGAGAATTTCAAAAATAAATATAAATAATTATGGGTTTATCATCATCTGCAACTGGTTAAATATTAGACGACTGGTTTATATCCATCCATACATAAATTCAGGAGTTCCTCTATTGAAAATCTTGAAAAGACCTTTTTCTTCGGCTAACCATGTCGCATTTGCCTTATTCCAGATTGAGTCATTCCACTTTGACTTGTAAGCTATGAATTTTTGGAAATGCATATAGTGATTTCCATGTCTTATATCGCACCTGAAGACTGTCTCATGCATAACTGCGTCTTTGAATCTCCAATGCCTTTCTTGCCCATTCGTTAAGTATTCAACAGCAAAATCGTCATTTCCTGAACCACAATGGACTCGAAGCATTGTTTTCTTTTTGAAATTATTTACAATCCCAAATACGTTTTTCCCAAACGTATCTTCAATGCAGATCCCTAAAACAAGGAGAACAACTATGAAACATTTCATTTTCATTTAATTGTGTATCTAAATTTTTTGAGAATTTTTTTTTTTTTTTTTTTACTTCTCTCAAAAGACAGTGCTTTTGATTTATTTATACAGGTTTTTTTGGGGGGAGGGGGGGAGGGGTTATGCATTAAAATCTGTCTTCTTTTATAGATTTATGGTTAATGTAGAAAGCCAATTTTAAGATGATCTAAATTAGAAACGTCCAAAAATCCGAGATAGTCATTATCTATATGGTTACCCGTGAGTGGTTGATTTAGTATTTTTTATTACAACCAAAAAAATAAATTAAAGTGGAATATTTGGAAAAGACATTATTATCAGATCCGGAAAAAAAGAAACATTGCCCCGATTTCTACAAGTCTCTATTCATCATAAATAAATCATAATTCCATTTACCGAGATTTCTTGACTATATTTGGATATATGTTTGTAGTTGGGACATCATAAGTAGATAAGACATTCGAAAGGAAAAGATAGTATGAGTGGTTTAGTAGCCGACTTAATTTGGCTTTTTATCAATCCAGTTGTTTGGTCAGCAGAACACCTAAGTGAGCTCTCTCTAGAATATTCTTAACTGATAAGAATGCAAAACAATAAGGCGGCAGAAAGGACGAATGTGAGAACAAGTCTTCTTAGCCGACTTCCACACACGTGTACCAAGTCAAACCAAACGTGCCCATACTTAAGATACTTTCATTTCATATTTTGGTCCGCACACATATAATATTATAATTAAATAAATAACATGAAAGCTAAGTAATTATCGTCATCGACTCCTTCACTCTTGTTCGAAACACACTTGCTTTCTCATCACCTCTCCACACGCAACTTCCTCGTCTACAACTTCACTGCTATATATATACACACACTTTCATTTCTTCTTTCTTCAACTCTCTTACGAATCGGAAATTTTACTACTACTAGTAGTCTTATTACCAAACTGAAGAAACAATAACTAATGGCACTCGAAGCTCTTACTTCTCCAAAATTAGCTTCTCCGATTCCGGCTCTGTTTCAAGATTCTGCAGTTGGCTTCCAAAGTAGCAAAGGCAAGCGATCTAAGCGGTCAAGGTCCGAATTGGACCGCCATAGTAGTAGTCTCATGGAGGATGAATATATCGCTTTATGTCTCATGCTTCTTGCTCGCGACGGAGATCGAAACCGTGACCGAGACCTGCCTTCTTCTTCTTCATCGCCGCCTCTGTTTACTCCTCCTCCTCCTCCTCCTACTCATAACCCGATCTACAAGTGCAGCGTCTGCGACAAGGCGTTTTCTTCTTACCAGGCTCTTGGTGGGCACAAGGCAAGTCACCGGAAAAACTCATCGCTGACTCAATCGAGCGGAGGAGATGAGCAGTCCACGTCGTCCGGTATAACCTTCGTGAGCCAAGGAGGAAGTGTGAAATCGCACGTTTGCTCCATCTGTAACAAATCGTTCGCAACCGGTCAAGCACTCGGCGGCCACAAACGATGCCACTACGAAGGCAAGAACGGCGGCGGAAGCAGCAGCGTATCGGTTTCCGAAGATGTGGGGTCCACGAGCCACGTCAGCAGCGGCAGCCATCACCACCACCGTGGGTTTGACCTCAACATCCCGCCGATACCGGAATTCTCGACGGTCAGCGGAGACGAAGAGGTGATGAGCCCCATGCCGACGAAGAAACTCCGCTTCGACTCTCAGTAGGAGTCGGAGACGCTTTTTGCTTCTTTCTCTCACAACTTACAGATTCAGCTAGCAGTTACACATATTTGTTCTACTGTACATATTTACCAATTTCGATTTTCATTTTTAATCGATATTCTTTCTTGTATTGGGTGTTTTTTCTTTTTTACTTTTTTATTCAACCTAAAGTTCAAGAAAAAGAATATAAATAATTAACAAAAAATTATGAGTTCATAACCTTAGAGCATCTCCAATGGAGGCTCTAAACAAAAGAAGTTGTTAAAAAAAAAACTACAAAAATAAATCAAAAAAGAATTAAATGTTTAAAATTGGTTCTATATGCAGAGGTTTTGGAACACATAAGAACCCTTTACGTGTCTCTTTTTGATTAGTTAACATTTTTTAAAATAAAAAGAAAAAAAAAGCTTGCCGCTTGTCTCTTTCTTTTCCTCGACTTTAAAGAACCCTTTATGTATTTTACCTCTCTCTTTTCCTCGACTTTAAAGAACCCTTTATGTATTCTACCATTGGAGCAAGGAAAACGTGAATGTTTTACCAAGAATTTTTAACTAAAATTTTATAATTAAATATGAAATGAAGCCTCGTTAGAAGTTCTACAGTTGGAGGTGGTCTTACGGGTCTGTTTATTGATCCGTTGGACTAACGTCGTGGGCTGGGTATGACCTAGACTACAAGTTTCAGCCCATTTAGGTGATCACTTTGACACTTTCTGCTTGTGCTTCAGACTGCAAAGTAATGCATTTTTTTTCCCTCAAAGCCTGTCTTGACTCGCACTTGTATGTTGAAACTGCTTTGCTTTATCTCTATGCAAAGTGCGGTATGATCAAGGACGCATTGCAGGTTTTCGGGTCTATGCCGGACAAAATTTCAGTCAGTAGCAGGTTATGTTCAGAACAAGAACTACGAAGAGGCTCTCCTTCTTTACCGCCAGGCTCAGAGGATATGCCTAGAGCAGAATCCGTTTACATTATCTTCTGTAATTTGCGCTTGCTCAAATCTGGCAGCTCTAATAGAAGGGAAACAGATGCATGCTGTTATACGCAAGTCCGGGTTTGGTT